>JADRCD010160316.1:7178-31793 GCA_019843815.1 Montemys delectorum | reverse complement strand
TTTCTTTCTTTCTTTCTTTCTTTCTTTCTTTCCTTCTTTTTTTTTTTTTAAGAGTTTTTAAAAAATATATTGTGTAACAATAATAATTTACAGTCCACATATATAAAAGAATTGGTTTATTGTAGTTCAAATACATTAATTCAACATTCAAACATCTTAAAATTAAACTTTTTAGAAACAAAAGTTCAGGCTGGAGAGATGGCTCAGCTGTTAAAGGCTAGACTCATAACCAAAAATATAAGAAACAAAAGTTCAAACATTCAAACAGGAGTAGTTTACAGGAACACCCAGAAAGGGAGTTTTGTTGTCTAATTGAGAATATTGGTAGAGATCATTCAGTGGAGAATTAGGAATGTTTAAACCAGGATTCCATTCTGGCCAACATGTTAGTTATGAATGTGGTTCATTCCTGAGAAGAAATTACTAAATACATCTCCTGGGGTAAACGAGACATCAAAGCACGAACGTGAGCAATACAACTAAACTGTTCTTTAGAGACAAGGTAAAAGTATGTCTGTTATAATAGTCATAGTCTCTGGAAGAATTCAATTCAGTGTTTTCTCTTTTACCCGCTTAAAAAGCAAAATCAAAAACAAACTCCAACTTCAATTTTCCTGGAATCTGTGGTATTCCAAGCTCCTACCACAAATTCTCCTGTCTTGCTGAGTAACACTACTAGTAAGAACATCACCAAGTCATTGGCTTCCACACCTTATAAAAGAATGATTTTTAGCTTCAAGATTTTAAATTTACTAGAGACAGGCTATATTTGAGTATGTATGTCAGTCATGCCACCCAAAGAAAAGCATTAAATATTTTCAAAGTGTTCTGTTCAGAGACTGCCCACAATCGCTTTTCCTTCTGTTCGTCAGGTGATTTTGGAATAGGTTGACTAATGCACATAGAAGTAAAAACCTGAAAATTTGGCTCATGCAAGCATTTGCAATTAACAGTGAGCCCACGGAAGGGTATTTAGAATTATTTTGTGGATCGTCTAGTGGGCTCTGATGAGGTGGGAGGTGGGGGTGGACCTCGGCAATTCAGGTCATCAACATCTGGTCTATCTCGTAAGCAGCCACAGCTTGAAAGGCTGGCCATGGCCATTGTTACTGTTTCTCATTGTTCTGCTGCCCCCTAGGGGTCAGTGGAAGGAGTGAAACTAGGTATTCGTTAGTATTCCTTTGGTCTAAGGAGAAAGGTCTGGGTCATTTCAAAGAAACAGAGTACACATTCTTTATTCATTTCCTTCAAATTCAAGGAGCTCTCCGTCAGAACACTTGAGACTGAGGTCATGGCAGCACACACACAGTCCCACAGGCGGCACTGAACAGCAGTACCCTGGAGTGACACGGAGTGGACTGGGTTGAGTGTATCTCCCTGAAATGCTCCTGTGTGTCAGCTCATAATCTATGTCCCAGATTTCCCATAAGCCTTCTCATTTACAGCACCAAGAGTGGGCATCCTCTCCCTCTCGGGATCTCCAGTTGTAAAGAGAGCCACTGAAGTCTAGTCCCACCAGAGAATAGCCTTAGGAAACCCAGGCTAGCCCTTCAGTGAGGAAGAAGTGACAAAATTCTAGTCATAACACTTGAGAATCTGCTGCTCATCTTTAAAGCGCCTACCTGGCTGGAGAGATGGCTCAGTGGTTAAGAGCACTTGACTGCTCTTCCAGAGGTCCTGAGTTCAATTCCCAGCAACCGCATGGTGGCTCACATCCCCTTATAATGGGATCTGTCTGCCTCTTCCGGTGTGTCTGAAGACAGAGCACGCATATACATAAAATACATGAATAAATAAAATGTATACCTAGAAGAACAGACTAGTCTCTCAGGTTAGCACCTGAGAGTATATCCAAATCACGGTAGTCTCCTGAGACAGGAGTTACAGACAGTTGTAAAAGCTGCCACGTGGGTGCTAAGAATAGAATCCTGGCCTCTGGAGGAGTAGCCAGTGGTCTTAACCACTGAGCAGTCTCTCCAGCCCCTGTAGTTCAGGGTTACCTGTGTTTCTGTTTGCTGATTTTGGCCAACCTTCCCAGAGAGGCCTGTCCTGTGACCGGTTTCTGTGATCTTACCCAAGTCACAGAGCACAAGGAAACAAAGCCAGCAAGAGTCTAGCTAGATGACTCGAAGGCCTGATCTATCTCTTGGTTGTGTTTTGCTTAACCAATATGGAGTTTTGTTTCATTCTCAAACAACTGCTAGCACTGACACATTGGAAAAACCTCAATTACGCACTATATTACGTCTTTGCTGGGGAGCGTGGGAAACGTGGAAATGGTGCAGGAAATCAGACTGGCTGTACCTTTCCCTACTTGTGCCTGGCTCCTGTGACTGAATTCAAGAAAGATGCATCTGGAAGACTTAACTCTCTGGAGGAACGGTTTTTGGACTTGAAATCTCTGACTGTTCTAGAGCCTGAGGTGGGGCTCTACCCTCCTCCTTCATTTGCCTCTTGGAGAGCGACCCTTCCCTTTGATGCCCCATTTTCTTCTCTACAAGGAGGACACAACCATCCAAATCTCAAATCTGTTTTATTTTTTGCCTCCATGGGTCCAAAGCTTTGAAAGGTCTTGCCTGGATAGAAAATGAGACTCTTAAACTCGCCCCCGTGATGCCTGACAGGCCAGAACGCTAACTGGCGGTTCTGAGTATCTCAGAAACCAGGATCAATTCATCAACACACATGACCACACTGAAGAGACCTCCAGGGTCCTCACTGCTACCTTCAGAACCACTCGGAGAGGGAGGAGGGAGACAGGAGTAAGCCAGTCTTAGTCAAGTTCGTAACAACTCCAAAATGTCCATGGTTCCGCATATAAAATCTGCCACCGTGCTTGCAGCTCTCTAGGCAGTGAGACAGGATTCCTTTTCTCTCTTGGGGCTGCTGATCTGTCTGGCTCTGGCTTCCCTGGCAGCAGACAAGAACTTGAAGGCTGTTCAGGGCCTTAAGGATACTGGAATTCCACGGGCTGACCCTATTGCATGGATTCTCTCACTACAAGAGGCTTAGAGTTCTATATGGGTAGAAAACATGGTAAGCCCAAAGTGTCATTATCACAAGGACGCTTGCATGACCCTTTCCCAAACCCTCGATGCTGTGGCTCTTCATAGCCACAGAACTGTGATGTGTTTGTGCCCTGGTTGTAGCTTTATCATGATTGACAGCCGCTGAGTGGAAAGATGACGCTCACCCTTTGAACTACTTTATAGAAATGAAATCAAACAAACAAAAAACCAAAACCCAAAACCAGGCTGGTTTTTCCCCCCCTTAACCCATTTGAAAAATGAACTGGTCCCCTCATTGTTTCTGTGTGCAGAAGGCCCAGAGTCACCAAGTCACTTTGGGCTGAAGAAGGTTGGTGTGAACCTAGAACCCGTCACCCACCCTTTGCCCTCACAGTGAGACAGAGCCTGGCTCCTTGTGACTTGCCTAAGCTGACCCTGGGAACTCAGGCTCAGGGGCTTTAACAGTCCAGGCTTCAGGGCTGACTCTTTGGGACCTCAGAGGTCAGGGGAGTGGGAAGCAGGAGAGTAGAGCGTTTGGTGAGTTAAGCCCTGCATAATAAGAAACCAATGTTGCTTTGCTTTGACCAGCTACGGTGTGGCGGTTTTAATTTGACATAAAATGGATTAGTGTCCCTATAGGGGACTTTGTTTTGTTCTTTTTGCTGCTCAGTAGCCCACGTTCCAGTTTCAGCTTCTTGTTCCAGCCCAGGTTCAAATAGAAGAAATAGTTGCTTCGCTTCTGTTTCCTTTGCTTTAGGTTTTATCTGTTTCTTTTGAACAAGTCAAACATCCATAGGGTTTCTATGGTTCCATCAGGGTTCATAGTGAAAATTCTTTCTTCTTCCAGCCACCTGAAAGCAAACGGTCTTATTGCACTGCGCGCCTTCCAGAAGAGTTTTAAGCATATGAGAACAGAAGCATCCCATCCCTTCCCTTTATCAGCCAAAGATTGTAAAGCACACTTCAGGTCAGTAGTTCCCAACCTGTAGGTCATGACCTCTTTGAGGGGGAGGGGAGGTGTCAAACGATCCTTTCACAGGGGTCACATGTCAGATATCCTGCACATCAAATATTTACATCATGATTCTTTTTTTTTTTTTCGTTTTCTTTTTGTTTCTTTGGGGACAGGGTTTTTCTGTATAGTCCTGGCTGTCCTGGAACTCACTCTGGTAGACCAGGCTGGCCTGGAACTCAGAAATCCACCTGCTTCTGCCCCCTGGAAGAGCAGCCCATAGTCTTACCGAGAGACATCTCTCCAGCCTGCTTTGTGTCTCTTATCAAGAATGAAGGTGCACATCTTTTCATGTTTTAGAGCCATGCGCCTCAACAACATTGCAGTTTCAGCGATCCCAGCTTCCCACAGACCCTTGACCAGACTCAAAGCTGGCAGAACTTACTGTGGTCAAACACCCAAATATAGAGATGCTATCATGGGCTGTTGGTCCCCTCAGTGTCTTGGTTACTGAAGCACAGGTATGCAGGCTGACGGCGCCATCTGTCTATGGTAGGGGGACTTTGGAACCTAGCCCACATGAGCTCTCCTTTCTTCCATTAGAGTTTATTGGCCCATGGAATTCTTTTTTTTTTTTTTTGTTCCACTTGGTATCATGTAAGCAAGCATATCTCTTTTTTGACTAATCTGAAAGAATAACTCGAATAAGAAATGAGACAACTCTCAGCTTCCACATCCTTCTGTTAATCAGCTGTGAGCAGAGTGCCCTCAACTGTGTCTTACATCCTTTTGGCTAAGCAAGTAATGTCACCAAGGCAGATAATGTCATCTCACCTTTAAACACTTGGAAACACTTCTAAAAATTGGACATGCCCACACTTGATTGCAGCACATTTTTGGGTGACATTAAAAGTAACTTGTAACAATTGGATAGCCAGCTGTTGTGTAGGGCGGTGATTCATTCTGGTTGTGCAGAGTCATTTGGCTCCCTTAGCTCCTGTATTTCTTCTGACATTCACGCTACTTCTAGAGCAGTGGTTCTCAACCTTCCTAATGCCGGGACCCTTTAACACAGTTCCTCATGCTGTGGTGACCCCAAGTAAATGTTGTCCTTATAAGAGTTGCCTTGGTCATGGTTTCTGTTCACAGCATGAAAACCCTAACTAAGACAAGTAGCAACACATCTGTACTGCCGGCCTCACTCCACAGTATTGTTTGCTTTTAGTTCTGGGAATTTAACCTAGCAAATACTACATAAGCACACTACCACCTTTCTCCTCAGAAGTGAGTCAGGTGTGCCTGTCATGCGCAGCCGTTTCCCCCTGCCACACAGTACCTAGAGACAGACAGATCCCATAGACACTGACCTTTGTAAAGCTAGGTGCAGCCCTCAGTTTCTCCACCTTTGAAGTAACAATAAGGCCACGGTGGCAAAGATCAAATGATATAATGTACTTAAAACACTTAATATGTTTCTTTTCACCTAAGCTCTCAATATACCCTAACCAAGTAAAAGTGAAAAGGGGAGGGGACATAAGATGGATCAGCAGGTAAAGGCAATTGTCACCAAGTCTGACGACCTGAATTCAAATCCTGAAAAGTTGTTCCCTGAACTCCACGGGCATTCAAAATAAACAAACAAACAAACAAACAACAAAAAGGGACGCCCACCCCTACCTCCTGCCTCAAATCACCAGCGTTTGAGAACACACAAAGGACCACCCACCCCCACCCCCACCCCCACCCCCACCGCATCCCTCATCCATCTTGCAAAAAGAGCGATCCAGATATCCTCCAACCCACCGCATCCCACCCCACCACGCAGAATGCCCTCCGGATGTTAATAGGTCGGAAGCAAAGTCAGCAGTTGCAGTCGGGTAGAAACCAGCAATATTTTCTCAATCAGCTGACCTTCCCACCACTGACTGTAAAGTCCAAAGATTGTTTGCGCCTGCCTGGAGTAAGCTTGAAACAAAAGCCACGCCCGCGCGGTGCGTTCCTCGGGCCTACAGCGCCATCTTGTGGTGCTATGGCGTCAACACATTTTGGCTTTTGCATCCTACTCAGAAACATCCAGGAGTTCCCAAGGATCCCTGCTTTAGAGCTGTAGTCTGTCTTTCATGCTTACAAGGAGAAAAAAAAAAGCACAGTTGTCAGGTGAGCAGTCTTCTACCAGTTTCTCGGATGACGGACTATTTCTCGCTGTTTCTCTCTTGTTGGTCCCTTGTCACTCCCGTGCTTCTGACATTGTAGCTGCTGCCAAGTGTAAAAACACCTTTTGATGTGGTTAATTTATCTATAGGAGAAGCACTGGCCTGTGTTGTAATCATTGAGCTTTGTTTAGGGTTTAGAAAAGGTAAGTGATAGTTTACAATGTGGAAATTTTGAGTCTCTGTAATCAGGACTTGACAACATTGAGATCCAATACTCTTGTTCAATGTCTCTTGTTCTTTGGATGCTGTAAACTCACACGAATCCCAGGCAATGTTTGGAAAGCACAAACTGGCAGGGATCTGCCACCCTGGGGTGAAGACAGTGGCGGCCACTGTGACAGTCTGAGGCCACTAGATCTCCAAGAGGATGAGGCCAGTTAACTCCACCCTCTTCCTGCTAAGTGTGGTCTCAGGACTGGCAAGCACAGGGATACAGAGGGGGCTAAAGATGTAGACTTCACACTTGCCCCTACCACTCCGAGTCAAGGGATTTTTTGATTATCTGGCGATGTAATGTGATCTCTGAGTTTGAGGCCAGCCTGATGTATAAAATATTCCAGACCATCCACAGTTGCACACTGTGACCCTGTCTCAAAACACGTGTAAAACTCACAGAACCCAGTAATGCTGTCAGCTCTCAGTGGACCTTGGCACACCCTAGGGAGCATTCCAAGTTTTGGGTGTCTGGCATCACCTAACTAATATCACTGAAATCTTTGGGAATGGGGATGAAGATGGATGGAGCACCCTTTGGACAGAACCATCCAGTTAGACCAGTGGTTCTCAACCTTCCTAATGCTGTGCCCCTTTAATACAGTTCCTCATGCAGTAGTGATCTCC
The DNA here is from genome assembly GCA_019843815.1 of Montemys delectorum. Classification (NCBI taxonomy): domain Eukaryota; kingdom Metazoa; phylum Chordata; class Mammalia; order Rodentia; family Muridae; genus Montemys; species Montemys delectorum. The sequence continues at coordinate 24,780 of JADRCD010160316.1, read as the reverse complement.
CCCCAACTATAAAATTATTTCATTGCTACTCCATAACTGTAATTTTGATGATGTTATGAATTGTAATGTAAATATCTGGTATGTAGACTATCTGATATTCAATCCTCAAAAAAGGGTTGTTCAACCACAAAGGGGTCACAACCCACAGGTCGAGAGCCACTGAGTTAGATGAACTTCCCCATAATGATGCCAAGGGACCACTAACCTTGCCTGAAGGAAGATCTCACAGAGGCAACATGAACCATCCAATCTCAGCTGCGTTTGTCTGCTAGCAAACAAAGTAAAGGGTGCAGATTCCCGAAGAGTCGGTCCTTAAAACCCGGTGGCCAAGAAAACACACAGACAATCCTGAGAGGGGAAGCCACCAACTTTATTCTGCCTACCAAAGGGGCTCCAGGGAAGGATGAGTTAAATCTGAGGCTCCTGCCTGTATCCTCCGATGCAAGGAGGAAACTGAGGATGAAAAAGTCAAATTAAGAGGTAAATGGTGAGAAGCAGAAAAATGTAAATCAGAGGTAAGGATAGATGACCTGGAGACCTTTGATCACTGATTAGCACATACGCATGTAAGACAACCTATCGAACCCAGCAGGATGCATTTGGGGATGAGTTGGGAAGCAGTTAGAAGAGGCTTCATTTCCTGATCTCTGTTTGCCAGAATGGAAGTGCCAGCATCGATGGGCTGGCTCACAAAAGCTGGTTCACTCAGTTGCAGGGTTGATATTTGAATAGTTCTGCCTCTTCAATTAATCGTAGTCTAGTGTTATGTGCCAGTACAGCTAGATGTTCGTATCTTCACAGCTTCCTTAAAAGTTTTTAGTAAGCGTACAGAATAATGCCCCTCTCCCCACCCCATAGGGTTTCTCTGTGTAGCTTTGGCTGCCTTGAGCTCACTCTATAGACAAGGCTGGCCTCGAACTCAGATGTGATCCAGCATATGAGGGGGAATATGTATTTGTCTGTTTCTTTTTTCCTTCTCTTGTCCTCCGAAGATCCCTTCCCCCCCCCCCACTGCTCCCTCGTGCTTTCATATCTTATTTTAAACTTAGATTCTGTATATTAGAGAAAATGTGCTATTTGTCTTTCTGAGTCTAGTTTATTTTTCTTAGATGGTAGTCTCCGACTCCATCCATTTCCCTGTAAATGACACAATGCTGTTTATCTTCATACCTAAATAAAACTCGGCATATATGTATGCCGGCCATATCATCTTCATCCATCCATGCATCTGATGATGCTCACAAGTTTTAAAACAATACATATATATATATATATATAAACAGTTAATGAAATTCTGATTAGCAGCCATCTAAAAATAGATTCCAATTATAACATATAAAATATATACACATAAAGATAGACAGACACACTCGCATACATAAGTACACAAACATCTCTGTAGAGTAAAATGCATTCTGTAAGGCGAACACAATCACGCCTTCAATGCCAGGATCAGAATGAAAGCATCCCTGGTACCTCAGAGCTTCTATTTTTTTTCTCCCAATTCATTTTATTTCTGTCGTTTTTTGTGGGTGTGGGGTGTGTGCTGGGGCTCTGCGCACACAGGTGAGTACTGGGCTACTGAGCCGTGCCCCAGTGTGCCCAGTCTCATGCAGACCGCCTTCCCCTCAGCTGGTACTTGCAGCATCTCCATTGGTGTGGCTACACCTAGCTGTAATTTGTTTTTATTTTGTGTGTTGTTTATGCGCTTTGGCTTTGGTGACCATATGTAGAGACACCAGTTGTGTACAGACACAGAAGCAGAACTTGGTCGGTTTGGACAGATGCCACTAGTTACCCTTAAATTTGTGCAAGTTTGTCCTGACCCAAAAGAGCATGAGGGTCACAGATGCTCCATGTCCTTGCCAAAAGTTGAAACTGTCTGTCTTTTAAATTTTATCTGTTCTGGGGGTGTTTGAGGAGTAGCTCCCTGTAATTTCACAACTCTTCCCCAAAGAGTAATGCTGTTGGGCGCCATTCCACATGTTTGTGAATGGTTTCTTGTCATTCTTGGCCTGTTTCTCATTTTCACAGTTTTTACTCATTAAAATGGGTTATCTTTCTTTTTCTTATTGATTGGCATCACTCTTTATATTTTGTGAATTTGGATCTATAGGTGGATGTGTTAAGAATGATTAGTTTTACATGATGTCTACCATTTTGAAGATAGTCTGTGTGCTCATCTAGAACCTGCACTGCTCCACAGAATTGCAGTCTCTGTCTGGAATTGATTTTTGGTGGAGGGTGAAGTTAGGTTCAAGCCCATTTCTCCACAGTCTCATTTCCAATTGACTGAGCATTCTTTACTGGAGGGACCTGCCATTCAGCGCTCTTCACTGATGCTGTAAATAAGGGACTTTCTGGTCAGCTTTAAGACTATGAGTTTTTCAGATTGTGATATCACACTGTCTTAGATCAGTCATGATTCATCTCTGTAGCTTGTCATCTGAGCCCTTTGGTTTTGTTAAGACTCGGTTGAATGTCCTCAGCCATTTGCATTTCTATATGAATTTTAGATTTATATTGCCAATCTCGTCAGAACGAAGCTGTTGGTGTTCCCTCCTTTCCCACCTGGTCAATATTTGGAAGTTCAGCCCTGTGCCCACAGCACGGGATTACACTGAGCTCTGCCCCTTGGCAGTGCCTGGGCCAGTTTTGCAATCACATCAGTGCAGACTATAGCTCATCACATAGTTAAGGTTTCACTAATTATATTCAAAAATAATTTATGGAATTCTACAGAGAAGTCATTTATTTCCCAGGGTGGTTTTTAGATATCCTTTTCCGTTTTAAAAAATTTGTATTTTTTTTTTAATTATGCATGTGTCTGTGTGTGAGTATGTGCCCATGAGTGCCCAGGGGCATTAAATACCCCTGGACTGCAGTTAAAAGCATTCGTGAGCTCTCTGCCATGGGTGCTGGGAACTGAACTCAGGTCCTCTGAAAAAGCAGTCTTTGCACTTAACTGCTGAGCCATCTCTTTAGCTCCCAGACATCTTTGGGACGGACAGGGTTGAGACGGGGTCTCTTCATAATATTGCTCTAGCTGTCCTGCAACTTGTTATGTAGACCAGGCTGACTTCAAACTCACAGAGATCCACTTGCCTCTGCCTTCTGAGTGTTAGGGTAAAAGGCATGCACCACCATGCCCAACCCAGATATCTTCTTTTGATGTTATTGTAAATGGTATCGTTTGAAAACATTCTTTCTGAAACATCTTTTCACTGACACATAAGCATGGATGAACCTCGCACCTCCCCCTTCCATCCTGTGATTTTGCTGAACTCCTTTGTAGATAATTATGTTTCTCCTGATTTTTCCAGGTCTTTTACTTCTGCAGTCAGTCCTTTGTTGGGCTGGGTGTGGGCAATTATGCAGTCTGGGTTAGGGGAATTGGGAGACAAGCTTTCAGCAGGGTGAGAGCTGCATCACACCTTACCTGGAGAGGTGTCACAACAGAAAACCCACATGGCTCAGAGGTTCTCATCCCCTAAGTGTCTGTTTTGTCTCCTTGGTTTTACAACACAGTGCTAAGTTTCTCAGCCTTGTTCACCAGTTAGTACCAAAACACACAAGAAGGTCTGGGTGCCCAATGTCAGGAGCATCTCTCCATAGTGTCTTCTCTCTGGAGTCAGCTCCAGAAATTTCTATGTCATTATTTATTGTTATTATTATTATTATTTCATTATTATTGTTAATTTCTATTTTTTTCTTTCTGGACATCTGACATTGAAATGGCATCTCACAGTGAGTGGATGTTAAATAATTTTATGGCTAATGATGTGCAATATCTTTTCATGAGCTTATTGGCTGTTAATATCTATTCTTTGGTGAAACATCATCTAGATCCTTTTTAAGACATTGATTATTATTGTGAATGTATGTGAGTATAGAGCATGAACGTGGTGGGAGGGTAGGCGTGCTGTGGTGTACATGTGGAACTTTTGGGAATGGTCTTTCTTGTCTTATTTGTTGAGACAGAGTCTGTTCTGCTGTGCTGTGTAGTAGCCGGCCTGTGAGCTCCTGGACAATTCTCCAGTTCAATCCTGTGATCTCACTATGGCAGTGTTAGGACTGGAAATTATTTCATTGGAGATTTTGAGTCACTATGTGTGTTGGTCTACAATGTAAAGTACATAGGAGTTTGGTGTTAAATATATATAATTGGGTGGAAGGCTGGAGACAGTGGGGTATAATCAGGCTACTTTGCCTTACAGGAGACTACCTCACAGCTTGAAGTCTGTGGAAGGAGCCATTGGCCTGCAGGCAGCAGTTATTCTCCATTAACCCTGCTGTTCCCTTCAGAGCTGGTATCCAGGCTCCTCTTGCTCTCTGATTCTGTCTTAGGATTTTTATTGCTGTGAAGAGACACCATGACCACAGCAACTCTTATAAAGGAAAGCATTTAATTGGAGCAGCAGGCTTACAGTTCAGAGATTTGGTTCACTATTGTCACAGCAAGAGGCATGGCAACACATAGGCGGACATGACGCTGGAGAGGTAGCTTTGAGTTCTACATCCGGATTGGCAGGCAGCAGCAGGAAGAGAGAGAAAGACACTGGTCCTGGCTTGAGCATCTGAAACCCTCAAGCCCCACCTCCAGTGACATACTTCTTCCAACAAGGCCACACCTCCCAATCCTTTCAAATAGTGCTAGTCCCTCTGAGCCTGTGGCGGCCATTTCATCCAAACTCCCACAATTTCTAATCAGGTTTGCAGGCCCAGGTGTCATTAAGGAAAAATGACTTTTATCTTCCCCTAAAGGGAATCATGAGTGAGACCTGAAGGTTTCCTGGGCCCAGCATCCACCCATCAGAAGGTCTGTCTTTAAGTATTCTGTAGCCTTCCCATGTCACCTCAAACATGTCACTATTATTCCTTTTATTTCTTTCTTTAAAATAGGTATGTGTGAGAGGCCTCGTGGTGCATAAGTTTAATCCCAGCACTTGGGAGGCAGAGGCAGGTGAATCTCTGAGTTCCAGGATAGCCTGGTCTACAGAGTGAGTTCCAGGACATCCAGGGCTGTTGCACAGAGAAACGCTGTCTTGGAACATCAAACCAAACAAACACTACAAACCAAACAAAACTAACAAAACACAAACCCAATAAAATGAAATAAAATACATGTGTCTAGTCTCTAACTTTAAGCATTAAGGAAAAAGTCCTTACTGTTCTGAAGAAGGTGAAGATCTACACTTCTGCAAGCGTCTTTCCTGTGCAGATGTTTCAATGATTTCACACAGCCATGAATGAATTCTTCTGGGATGCTCCCTTCCAAACCCTCCAGCTTGCAGCAAAGGACTTCAGCAGCTTCTGCTCATACTCTTCCACAGAAAGAGAGCAGAATGCAGAACCAGCACTGGAGGGAACCTTTGGCTACCAGAGGAAAGGCTTTCTTGGGAACATCTGATATTTTGAGAGCATTCCAGGCCTGGGACTCAGCATTCCAGGCCTGGGACTCAGCATGAAGCCCATGTCCTCACATTTCCGAATAACGCAGGAGGAAGAAGGGAGAGATAGAGAAAGCCTTTCAGTGACTGACCAACCCAGTACCTGACACCTCAGGTGAACCAGTGAGCCTCACATTCATCCATTAGCAATTTAGTCAGTCAAGAGCTAGTGTTTACTGTTCACCTTTTGAATGCCAGGCATGGCACTGGGAAGCTGGGATAGCAAAGGGACAGAAAGAGGCTGGGATCACTAGTAGTGCCCGGGAGGCCCGGAAGTAGATTTGAATCTGGGAATAAATATGAATAAGACAAATTACAAACTGGTATGTACTCTGATTAAAAAAAAAAAACACAAAAGATGCAGTCAACAACAAAACTAACAGGTATGGATTCTGAGGAAGTGACATACATCCTGAGACTTGAAGTGGGTCAGGTGGCAAGAGAGGGCTCTACAGGGAGAAGACAGGTGCCAAGGTCTTGGACTGAGAGGGAGCCTGGAGACTTGGAGGAGCTGGAGAGGCCAGTGCGGGTAGGTTGAGCTTTGAGCACTGGTAAGCCTGGGCGCCAGGCTTTGACCTCCTGTCCTGTGCAAAGCCACCCCCAACTCTCAAAGGAGAATGATGTGATAAGATTTTATAAGCGTGTGCTACTTAACTGTGTCTGTCCATGGAGACAGGAAGTTATCACAGCGGGGCTGGGGATTTCTGGTTCTTTTTCGTTTTCTTTTAGAGGCTTCTCAAAGTCAGCAGTGCTAGTGTGTCACAGGGGTCTGGCAGAGCATGATCTAAGGACAAATCCCTTAGGAAGCCATTTTGGGTTCAAAAGCCTTGTTTGGGTGTACTAGCTAAAAACAGCATATCTATGTTACCTGTAATATGCTATGGAACCATGAGGGTTCATACACATACACACACACACACACACACACACACACACACAGACACGCATACACACATATACTCACACTCATGTACAAATGTATATTGCACACAATGTAGATATATGATGTATGTATAAATACATATTTCTAAGAAAGAGAATTCCTACCCATTGGAAACCAAGAAAGAGATATTCCTCTCCCTGAGATCTCTTATTTCTACTTGAAAGCCACTTCCCCTTTTTTTTTTTTTCAATTTGCTTACAAAAATTATCCTGCTAATATATAGGTTTCAAGGCAGACAAAAGGAGCTTCCACAGGTTGCACTGGGCTCTGGAAAGACTGCACAGAACACTAACATAAATCACAAGGATCTCTTTTGAAATGTCACTTGTCTTCCTCTCTCATAGGAAATCAGGGTCCAGAGAGAAATTAGCAAATGTTCCAGTTCATCTGGTTCTTGTTACTCCGACCAGGGTGAGGACCCACGGGCAGGACTGCAGCAGGAGAAGCAAATCCACTTGGAGTTTTACAGTTTCCCATTTTAAAGAAAGAAGAAAAAAAACCACCTTCCTGAACTTTATAGGAAGACAAATGTATTCATCCAGCACTCAGCACCTGGAAAATATTACTCACGGATGACAGTCCCTAGAGTTATCTGTGAGCTAGGGCTGGGTGGCAGAGTCACAGTGTAGGACAGATGCCATTGGGTATTTTTACTACCATGAAGTCTGGGGCCTGGGCAACTGGGGAGGTTGCCTCTGAATGTGATGGCCACTGTTCTCAGGACATACAGATGCGTTAATCTGTGCTCACCTGTCTTCCCCCCACTTACCCTTCCTCTCCTCTTCTATCCATTTACCAAACATGTTCTCTTAGTTAATGCACAGAAGATGCTGAGATGGGGGCCCTCGTGGGAAACAATGCACAGTGTGTGCACAGCAGAATCTGGCTTTAGAGGAGGTGTGGTAGAGTGCACCTTCAATCCCAGAACTTGGAAGGCCGTGGCAGGCAGAGCTCTGTGAGTTCGAGGCCAGCCTGGTTCATATAACAAGTTCCAGGACGGTGAGAGATATATAGAGAAACCCTGTCTCAAAAACAAAATGAACAAACAAAACCAAAAAAAAAAAAAAAAAAAAAAAAAAAAACCCGCAAAAACCAACCAAACAACCAAACCAAAACAAACCAAAACCCAAACCCAAACCAAAAACAGACTGTAGGCAAAAGGGAGTTCACAGGCAGAACATGCTTCATGCTGACAGGTGAAGATCATTAAAGACTTTAGTCTACTGAGGTTCCCTGACAACCTCCTGCAGGTTTGCTGGGGGAAGGGGCTGGCTCATCCTCTTGCATGGCTTGTTCTGATTGATTTCCAAGGACAAATGAGAGTATCAGGTGTGCCCTCACTAGTTTCTTGTGATCCTGCTCTTAGGAATGAGTCAGAAAGAAGCTTGTGCTCTGTAAAGCCGGCATTTACCTTTGATTCCTAGTTTTCCTACCCACTCTCTGCTGCGCAAGGGTCTGGAGAAGCGTGTTCCAGAGAATGGCTCCTTCTCTGTCTGGGGCCTGTGGACTCCTCCTTTCTCACGGTTTCCCTTCTGATCCCCCCCCCCCCTCCCCTCCTACTTCCTCCCCATCTCCTCCCTCCCTCATGTTTACATTTAGGTAATATTGTACAATCCACATTCACGTCTCCTTTATGTTTTGTTATAAAGGATTGCATTAGACCCTCTTCATGTTTAACACACTTTGAGCAACCCACTTCTCCGTATGCCCTCAAATTGTTGAATCAGCTAGTTTAAGAATGAGTATGTGGCCCAGGTGTGTGGCTCCTTTATCCAGGACACATGCTTTATAAACTATAGCAGCAGGCAGGATGGGTAGAAACCTTCAATGGTATTTCAAGCCATTTTCTTGCTTCTAGAGAAAAAAAATAAAGGCCTGGCATAGTTGCCTAGTACTTTTCAAGGATTCCTCATTGGGAAATTTTGCCTGTCATCATTAGGAGGTGCCCACCCCTGCTTTGCTCAGCCTCTCCTCTTCACACTCTAAGGCTAAAATGCCATCCACTCTCATCGGGGTAACCAGCACAGAGCTAAGGAAGTAGACTTAGCCACAGTGCCTGGATCATGAGCCTTTCTGCCATCATTTAGTAATTAAGATGTATCTCAGCTTCCTCACAGGCTTCAGAGAATTGTCTAGAAAAGGTCCAGTCACATATGTAACACATATTCTCTCTCTGTCTCTGTCTCTGTCTGTCTGTCTCTCTCTCTCTCTCTCTCTCTCTCTCTCTCTCTCTCTCTCTCTCTCAATATGTACCTCAAGGGGGCTGGTGAGATGGCTCAGCGGGGAAGAACACTGACTGCTCTTTGGAAGGTCATGAGTTCAAATCCCAGCAACCACATGGTGGCTCACAACCACTCGTAATGAGATCTGACGCCCTCTTCTTGTGTGTCTGAAGACAGCTACAGTGTACTTACATATAATAAATTAAATCTTTAAAAAAAATATGTACCTCAAGACACCTAGGATAAGAAAAACGTATTTTTAGACTGAATTCTTTTCTTTTTTTTTTCGAGACAGGGTTTCTCGGAATAGTCCTGTCCTGGAACTCACTCTGTAGACCAGGCTGGCCTCAGAAATCTTCCTGCCTCTGCCTCCCAAGTCTGGGATTAAAGGCATGCGCCACCACTGCCCAGCTAGATTAAATTCTTAATAGCAATTTTTTCTCTTTATAACTTGGTAAGAAATAAGGACTAGCCTTATCAAACTAACAGGTGTTCTAAGCTAAAAATAAATAAATAAATATGTTTGAAGCCTAAAAAATGGAGGTTGGAGAGATGCCTTAGAGGATAAGACTGCTCGCTGATCTTGCAGACAGCCTGAGTTTGGTTCCTAGCATCCACATCACCCAGTTAACAACCTCTTATAACTCCAGGGCCAGGGGATCTGACACTCTATTCTGGCCTCCATGAGCACCTGCACAAATGTGGTATTTATTTACACACACACACACACACACACACACACTAAAACACAAATCTACTAAAATACCCAGGAATAAACCTAATGGATGAGGTATAAGGCCTCTTACAATGAAAAGTCTAAGACACCGAAGGAAGTAATTGAGGAAGATACCAGGATATCAGTGAAGTACCAGCCCAGTGAAGCTCTCACCAAGATCTCAATGACACTGTCCACAGAGCTGGAGGAAACAACACTAAAATTCACATAGAATCATTAAAGATAAAGTAACGTTCGTGGGAAGAACAATGCTGACGGTATCACAAAGCCTGACCTCAGGCTATGCTACAGAGCCATAGTGACCAAGGCAGCACAGTGGTCATACAACAGACATGTAAACCAGCACAGTGAAGCCAGAAACAAACAAGGCTAGAGCCACTTGATTTTTGACGTGTATTGGAAAATGGAAGCCTCTTCAATAAATGATTGGAGTGGAAAACTTGGATATCTGCATGAAGAAGAATAAAATACCTTGATATAAGAATGGACATTGCTAGAGGAAAACAAGGGAACTTTTGAGAATGCAGGCATAGGTAAGAATGTTCTAGAAAGGGATCTATTAGCACAAGAAATAACCCTAAGAACAGACAGATGAGTTACGTGAAACTTAAAAGTTCTTCACCTCACAGGAAACGGAAACCACTGGCAGGGCAAAAAGACACTCTATAAAATTTGAGAAAATATTTATCAGCTATACTTCATGGTTAGTGTCTAAAAATATATAAAAAAATTATAAAAAATTAAACACTAAAACTAAATGAATCTTTTTTTTTTTTTTTTTTTGGGAAAGGATTTTTCTGTGTAGCCCTGGCTGTCCTAGAACTCACTCTGTAGACCAGGCTGGCCTCGAACTCAGAAATCCGCCTGCCTCTGCCTCCCAAGTGCTGGGATTAAAGGCATGCGCCACCATCACCCAGCTCAAATGAATCTTCTAAGAGGGATGTGAACTGAATAGACAACACTCAAAAGACTAAGTACAGGTGGCCAGTAAACACTTCCAAAACTGCTCCATCTTTTGAAGTGGAAATCTCTGGTTTCTTTGGAGACTCAGTTACGTCATGTGATGTTTCTCTGGAGACTGTCTTATGAGAGGATGTTTGCTGAAGCAGACACGTGGGAGGGTGTTTTGCTGAGAATGGACATGTCAGTTTTTGAGTAGGTGTATTTACTCAAAACTACTTTTGAGTAGATTCATTCACGGGTGTGAATCACATCTCAAAGGTGCCTTGCCTAGTACCTTTTCATGGGCTTGCATCAACTTGTGTATCTTTGTTTAAAACCCTAAAACCCTTTTTCTCATTGGTCTTTCTTTTTTTGTTTTATTAGCAAAGGGCCTCAAATAGCCCAGGCTGCCTTTGAACTCACCTTGTGTAGCTGAGGATGATCTCCATTTCCTAGTCTCTCTGCCTCTTCCTTCAAAGTACTGGGATCACAGGGGTGTGCCACCATGGCTGGCTTAATTTTTCTTTGAGTTAGACCTGCTTGTCCCTTTTTATTAACATGTGAGAAGGACACCTTTAACAAACATATAGTTGTTTCATTTCAGATGAACCAGGCTGGTTTTTAAAGTCTTTGCTCCTTCCAGATGGCACGGATATCGACCAAGAGTTAACTTGCCATCAAAGGGTCACAAATTGGGGCATTCCTTAAAGGGTATCATGTAATTACTTGCCCCAGTATTCCTTCCACTCTTGGCTCTGGGTGTTTATATTTGGGCTTGAAAAGACACTCTTCCCAAACATAGAAACAACATTCTATCTTATACCCCAAGTGCCAGCATTCCCAAGTCTACAAGATGGAACAAACAGATGTCCCCACGGGAGGGGTCCAGCACGTTCTGATGTTTTATGTTTTGTTTCTTTCTTCTGAGGCATCTTGGTTTTTATTAGTCGTTTGTTCAGTTTGGGCATCAGGAACTACAGCTATGCACTGGCTTTAAGGTGTCTTCTATGGCTATTGGCTGGGAGGATGGTATTGGAAGCCATTCTAGCCTTAGGCAGGTAGAATCCCAGATGCATTTTATCAGAGGAAGAAAAGAGACCTCTAATCTAAAGCAGGGGCAGCAGAAACTGGTAATTTGACAGCTGAAAAAAAAGCCAATTTCCATCATTTTCTAACAAAATAAAATAATAAAAAGTGTTATTCAACATTAACTGAGGACTTCGTAGTTTCCAGTTACCTTGTCACCTGAGCCATCTTCCCTCACTGTGCACATTTTAAAGAGGTGTCCTGGTCCCTTTGTGGGTCAGGGAGATGCAAGATTCCTTGACTTTGGGCAATGATGTGGGACTGAAGCCACAGCTAGGACAAGTCCGTGAGGTCAGCAGCGAGCCTGCAGAAGATGATCAAAATATGAGCTAGAGTGTATGCAGGACGTGTGGCATGCGGCGTGTATGGTATGAGGTCTGAGTGGTGTGTGGCATGTGCACTGTGTGCTGTGAGTGGTGTGTGAGATGTGTGCTGGGGAGCATGATGGTGAGTCTCTGGGGAAGCCTGGGCACTTGCCTCAGGCTTCAGAGTGCAGGGTGGGGGTGGGGCAGAGGCTGGTCTCCCAGCTCACCCATTCTTCAGCTCTAACCCTGTGGGTGGAACCCATGGGTCCCCACGACACCTTCTTCCATCCAATGCAAGATTCAGAGGCACAGGCTTAGCTAGCTGAGGGACTAGGATTCACTTCTGAGCATACCAGCTGTGTCATGATCTGATTCAAGTTTATGCCCCAGGAAACTCAATGAAGTCTGTCCTCCTGGGTCTTCCATGCTACCCTTGATGAGCTAGGGTCATGCATATGGAAGATGGCAATCCTAAGAATCCACAACAGTCCTCGATTTCCTATCCCAGTGAATTGAATAACAAAGGGAACCAGGAATGTTCTCTTCCAAAGCCAAAGTGGGAAACATTCAAGGTCATAAAAGAACAGAGGGCGTCTCATTTGGGTCTTGGAGCACCTGTCAATAGGATCTCAGAGGAGGGCTAGCTCCCAGCAGGGAGTGGCCTGGTGGAGGCCTGCAAAGGAGCTGAGAACCCAGCACAGGTATATACAGGTAGAACCAGGCACTGCAGGAAGGTATGATTCAGGTAGGAATGTGTCACAGAGGTGAGGCCACTGCCCTTGGCAAGCCAGTCCCATCTTATGTGTTCCTTCTGACCCATCCCTAGTTTGACTGATGAGGTTAACTTCAGGGAAACCTGTGCAGGGCTCCTCCTGCCCAGTGGCCTGGTCTGCTAGGCTCTTGGATAGTGTAGCCTGAGACTGATCAAAGCCTACATAGAAAGCTAATAACATATACCTTTACCAAAGCCAAGAGGACAAAAGGTTTGGTTTTGGTTTAGATTAGGTTCCTGAACCTAAGGCTATGAGGGAGAATAAACAGATTACTACTTCGTTGAAAATAGATCATCGGATTAATATCTGTTTCTTTCTGATCTTGAAGATGAGGAAGGAGGTGGGATAAGTTTGATTCTGGGGAGAGGCAGACTATCAGGACCCACTGTAGTCCAAATTGTAAGGTCAGCAAAACGTGTTACCTGAAGTCTGATGTCTGTGTCTCCCATCTTTCAGGTATTACTTTCCCCATGTTCCTAGACTGCTTATGGAAAGGACTATACATTGGCTCTTTACTTTGATATAAGTTCTTGATAGCTATTCTCTTTGTAAATGATGTAATGGGGTTGGAGGGATGGCTTAGTGGGCAAAGTGATTTGCTGTGCAAATCACTGGATTCAGATTTCCAGAACTGGTAAAAACCCAATGCTCTAATCTTGATATGGGAGATGGAGACAGGAGAATGCCTGGGAGCTTCATGGAGTTAGTATTAGCCAACAACAAAAGGCTTGTGTCAAAGAAGGTAACACCTGAGGTAGTTTTCTGACCTCCACTGGCTAGCACCCTCTTCCCCCATGGTGTCCTGGCTAGGGATGTTGGAGCTGGTCTGTCTGCTATAAATATGTGAATATATTTACTCTCCAAATTTCTTCCTGTTTAACAATGCCACTATGCATTCATCTGTACATAAGTTTTGTCTTTGAGCTAATTTATTCCCATGGAGCCAAAAGGTCCCCTGATAGTGTGTGACATTGATATGTCTTTATACGTCAGTTTCCTTATGTGTAAAATGAGATGGAGAATAACAGTATTTTCCTCACAGGTTCATGTGAGTTACTGTACATAAAACCCTTAGAATAATAGCTGGCACATAGAAAGCATTGTCTCTAATTCCTGTGAGTGTTGTGAAATTATAATGTAATATAGTTATAATTTCAATAATATAATTATGTAAATATAAGTGACAAAGAATTCTTAATTTGCCAGCATTTTTTTTTTTCCGAGACAGGGTTTGTCTGTGTAGCCCTGGCTGTCCTGGAGCTCACTCTATAGACCAGGCTGGCCTGGAACTCAGAAATCTGCCTGCCTCTGCCTCCCAAGTGCTGGGATTAAAGGGATGCACCACCACTGCCTGGCTTTTATTTTTATTTTGAGACAAGGGTTCTCTGTGTATCTCTGGCTGTTCTTGAACTTGATTTGTAGACCAGGCTGGCCTTGAACTCAGAGATCCATCTGCCTCTGCCTCCCATGTGCTGGAACTAAAGGCATGTACCACCACTGCCCGGCTAAGAAGTGTTTTGTTTTGTTTTTTAAAGTGAGGCATCTTGACTGACATGCAGACTCATCTTCTAGGAGCAGGTGTTCATATCTGACATTAGCTTGTGTGGGGAAGGCCCACTACTCACAGGGTAAAGAGCTCTCTTTGGGAAGGTGGGCCCCAAGCACCATCAGCCCATGGCAGGTCAGTGGCCTGAGGTCAAAGGTCTGGATTGTGCAACTCCTGGGTGCTCACACTTTGTTCTTGCCAGCATCCTGACTGAACAGTCAATGAGGCCTCCAGAAAGCTGATGTACCAGATCAGGCACAGACTAAGGGATAAGGGAATAGGTTTTGAGGAAATGAACTCCCCTGGAGAGTCATGGTGTTTCACTTGCCTGTATCCTTATTGTCCCAGTGACAGGAGTCATGCAGACATTTACAGGACTCTTTGGAGGTCTTGGTTGTTCAGATCCAGAGCTCTAAGACTGCTTCCATCAAGGTCACTTAAAGCCATGAGCTGCAACTTCTGGTCTACTGGGAGCCCTGGGCCTTGGTGCCTTAAGGAGCTAAATGGGCATCAATTCCCATGATATTTCTACACTAGGTATTCTCTTCTCGGCTGAGTTGGGTATGATGTACACACTAATGATCCTCAAAGGCTGACATATTTAGATTTAAATGCATGATATTTAAATATGCATCTGTTCTCAGTTGTTTATGATTACCCATAGAAGGGACGACAGCACGTGGAGGGTGGAAAGAGTAAAGAGATGAATGGGCCAGGTTGCTTCCATTCTTAAAATGGTTGCAGCAATTTCCCCCCTTGATATGGAAGGAATGTATGTTACTTCTTCCTTTTCCAGAAGCAGGATTTCTAGGTCAAAGGGTGTTCACAAACTATGTCTCTCGCTATGTCTTTCTAAAGTGCTTTGCCAGGGACTATCACCCAAGCTGAAGCTCCCACCACCATGTCTGAGTGCCAGCTCCACATGTTCCCTCACTAGCTTTGGATGTTCATAGAAAGGTCTACTTTAATTTTGCATTTCTTGAATTTCCAGTGGGGCCAGATATTGCTCTATATCTGAGCAGTCTTCCTATTCATTTTATTTTATTTTATTTTTTATTTTTTATGTATACGAATACACTGTAGCTGTACTGATGGTTGTGAACCATCTAGTGGTTGCTTGGAATTTGAGTTCAGGACCTCTGCTTGCTCTGGTCAATCCCACTTGCTTTGACACACCAGAAGAGGGCATCAGATCTCATTACGGATGGTTGTGAGCCACCATGTTGTTGCTGGGATTTGAACTCAGGACCTTTGGAAGAGCAGTCAGTGCTCTGAACCACCGAGCCATCTCTCCAGCCCCCTTTTATTTTTTATTTTTTTTGGGTTTTCGAGACAGGGTTTCTCTGTGTAGCCCTGGCTGTCCTGGAACTCACTCTGTAGACCAGGCTGGCCTTGAACTTAGAAATCTGCCTGCCTCTGCCTCCCAAGTGCTGGGATTAAAGGCATGCGCCACCACTGCCCGGCCCTATTAATTATTTTGTGAGTTCTGTTTCTCTGGTATCAACTGAGCACTCACCCAAATTTAACTATTAATGGTGCTGCAAATGTGTTCTTTAGTTTCTTTCTCTTTTTTTAAATCCTTCTTCTGTGCTGTGTGTGTCTGTGTGTGCTTATGTGTACATGTGCATAGGTGTGCACGTGTACATCTCTGTGGAGGTCAGAGGACCCCTTTCAGGAGCTGGTTCTCTTTACCAACTGGGTTCCAGGGATTGAACTAAGGATATCAGGCTTGGCTGCAAGCACCCCTGAGCCACCTCACTGGCCCTCTTCCTTTTTGTATCCTTCCACAGTTGTGAAAGCTCACGCAGTTAACTCTGTTGATTTTCTCTTGACTTGTTCTATAAATTGAGAATGTGTCAACCATCAGAAGGGTGAAGTGACACATAAAACACAGGCTGGGAAAGATTTCTCGTGGGAATTTGGCAGCAGTTTGATTCGTTCATATTGGGAAGTGAATGGTGTGCCTCAGACATTTCTGTCACGTGTCTTCGTTCCACAGGATCGATGACCAGACAGGCAGCGGGCCTGGCTCCCTCCACACTCTCCTTTGGAGCTTTGAGGCAGGCAGGAGAGGAGAGCACCTCAGGAAGGAAAGGGATTACCTTCCTAGTGAAAAATAAGGAGCCGAGGAAGGATGGAGTCAGTGTTTCTTGGCTCTGGAGCGGCAAGCAGAGATGGTCGAGTTAGGAGGTCTGGTCTTCGTGGATGTGTTTATACTGGCTCCCATGTGGAACTACTACACAGAAGAGAAGAACGTTATTAAAGAAAGATGGAAATGTTAGGCCAGTCTTCTGGGTGGATGCGAAAGCCAGAACACAGATCCTTTAGTAAGCTGAGATCCATACAGATCGGAAGGGCCTGGCTCCCCTGGGTCCCCACATGGGCTTGCAGTACTCTGGGCACATCTCCTGGGCCTGTAGTGAGCAGGGAAGGCACAGTGCTGTTTGTTTACTGAACAAACAGAAGCTCAGTACCTCAACTCCCCAGCAGCTGAACTCTTGCCCAGTCTGCTCATGTGGGTCTGAGGGGTAGGCATAAATTCTCAGCTGGCGAGACTTGCCTCTCTGTGTGTTACTACAGGCATGATGCTACTATTACCTGTAGCCTGGCCCTGGGGTGTGTGTTGTGTGCTGTTCTAGCACACACTGTTGGCAGAGTGGGATAGCTGATTAAAAGTCGATGATTTATCATGCCTGGGAAGAGGTGGGAGGTAGGGTGGATAACAGTATCAAAATATAATTGGATAGGAGGAATTAGTTCTAGTGGTCCATAGTGCTGCTGGGTAATTGCAGTCCATGACAGCTTATGATCTACTTCAAAATAACCAGAAGACTCTGAAAGGGCCCAATGCATAGAAATGATTAAACTTTGAGAAGAGGGAAATGGCAATTTTCTCAATTTGATCATTATACACAGTAAATATGTATTGAATTATACTATACCCATAAATCTGTCCAGATATTATGTACAACTCAAAATGAGAAAAGGGAAAAGGACTTAACCATTCCTACCTCTCTTCTCACTTGTATAGTGAGTGCGGTGGGCTAGGGAAGGACAGTCAATAATCAATGAGGTGAGATGAATTTACAAAGGTCCCTGTGTCTGCAACGTGGAGGAGCAGCTCAGCTGGCATACGAGGCGCTGGCCCAGGAGATGCTGGCACACAAGATGGGGCATTTACAAAGGATTAGTGGCACTGAGTATCAGTGATGATCGAGGACTGAGTCACATCTTCAACTCAGGGTAGAAGCCCCTGTTATCGCCAACGATAAGAACTGTTGCTAACTATCAAGCTCCTGCAGGACCAGCTAATGGAACAAGCGGCTGCCTGAAAGTGCACACCAAGATTGAAGGCTTTGGGGGGGTTCTGCTGCCCAGTGTCCTTGGGAACAGATCTGATTGGTTTTCCCCCTGCTGCTTCAGTGTGTGGCATTTTCAAGCCTACTCTTTCTTAGAGCAGGCAGATGCAGCCGGTTGGTTTGTTGACTGACAAAGGAATCAGGCAGTGAGGAAGTATGGTGATTTTCCCCACTTGTCCTTGATCAAGTGAAACGTGTGTGTGTGTGTGTGTGTGTGTGTGTGTGTGTGTGTGTGTGTGT
>JADRCD010160315.1:0-11392 GCA_019843815.1 Montemys delectorum | reverse complement strand
TGTGTGTGTGTGTGTGTGTGTGTGTGTGTGTGTGTGTGGATTTGTTTGTGCTCATTCATCATTTATTCATTCAGTGAGGTATGAAGACATAGAAACCTAACAGAGGAGACACTAGGAAGGTGGACACCTAACGGGGGGACACTGAGGGGAGTGGAGACACAACAGAGGGGACACTGACAGAGGTGGAGACACAACAGAGGGGACACTGAGGGAGGTGGAGACACAACAGAGGGGACACTGAGGGGGGTGGAGACACAACAGAGGGGACACTGAGGGAGGTGGGGACACAACAGAGGGGACACTGAGGGAGGTGGAGACACGACAGAGGGGACACTGAGAGAGGTGGAGACACAACAGAGGGGACACTGAGGGGAGTAGGGACACAACAGAGGGGACACTGAGGGAGGTGGAGACACAACAGAGGGGACACTGAGGGAGGTGGGGACACAACAGAGGGGACACTGAGGGAGGTGGGGACACAACAGAGGGGGCACTGAGGGAGGTAGTGGTATTCAACAGACTTTTTTAAAAAAGCTATATAGTAAGGACACCAATATTTTTATTAGAAAAACTCAAGCCAGGAACATTGGCACAGGCCTTTGATCCCAGCATTCAGGAGGCAGAGAGAGGCATATCTCAGTGAGTTTGAGATTAGCCTGGTCTACGTCGTGAGTTCTATGACAGTCAGCCAGGGCTCCACAGAGAGACTATAAATAAATAAATCTTAAAAAAAAAAAAAAAAACAGAGTAGGGGCTGGGATGTAGCTCAGTTGATGGAGTGCTGGCCACAAAACCCTGGACTCGATCCCCAAACTGTACAAACTGGGCATGGTGGCACATGCCTTCGTCCTGGGACTACGGAGATGGCGGCAGGGGATGAGAAGACTTAGATTGTCTTCAGTTACATACTGAGTTTAAGGCCAGCCTGGATTCCATCAGACCCACTCTCACTTGACCCCCTCCCAACCCCACCACACCCGGACTCATCAATGTGTTATCGTAAGAAACACATTTTCTCGCCAGGCCTGGTGCTGGACAAAGCATGCAGACACATACTGACTGCTACTGGCATGGGTGCTGGGAATTCATACTTCCTCACACTTGTGTGCAGGCACGTTGCCTCCTGAGCGATCTCACAGCCGTAGGTAGTGCATTCTATCTGTAAAGGTGTCAGCTTTAGTAACGTGGACAGCAACAGAGGACAGCAACTTAAAGGTGTGCACCAGCACTGCCTGGCTTTGTGGAATTGTTGTTTGTTTGTTTTGGTGGTGGTGGTGGGGGGGACAGGGTTTCTCTGTGTAGCCCTGGCTGTCCTAGAACTCATTCTGTAGACCAGGCTGGCCTTGACCTCAGAGATTTCCCCTGCCTCTGCCTCCAGAGTGCTGGAATTAAAGGTGTGCACCACCTGGAGATATTTATTTATTTTAAAGACAAAGTCTCCTTATGTCCAACTGGCTGGCTTCCAATGCTTGGCTCAGTCTCCTGAGTCCTGAGATCACAACCACACACTACCATGTCCTGCACTGTTACTCTAATTTTACAGCAGGATTGCTTGCTTTCTTTCCTTCTTCCTTCCTTCATTCTTTTCTTTCTTTCTTTCCTTTTTTCTTCCTTCCTTCCTTCCTTCCTTCTTTCCTTCTTTCCTTCCTTTCTCTTTCTCTCTCTCTTTTTTTTCCAAGACAGGGTTTTTCTGTGTAACCATGGCTGTCCTGGAACTCACTCTGTACACCAGGCCGGCCTCGGACTCAGAAATCCGCCTGCCTCTGCCTCCCAAGTTCGTTCGTTCTTTCTTTCTTTCTTTCTTTCTTTCTTTCTTTCTTTCTTTTTCTTTCTTCCTTTGAACTTCAGGTCAGCACTGCTCTACTAGAGGCCATGCTACCTCCCAGAACCCCAGAAGCAACACTGGCACTCAAAACCCCAGAGGTCACTCAGGCCACTAAAATACCAGCGGTGACCTGAGGACTTGCAGGCCGCCAGAACCACAAGCCACTCCAGCCTGAGGATCAGAAAGGAAACAGCAACCAAGGGGGAAAATATCCATCCAGCAAAGATAAACTCAGAAACTGGCACCTAAACCTACAATTACCCTAAACCCAGATGCTTAGAGACCAGCATAAGAACACAGTCCGCAAGAGTCAGGGCAATGTGGCATTACCGGAGCCCAGGTATCCTGCTACAGCAAGCCCTGGGCATCCTTCCTAAAACACAGCCAAAGCACAAGAAGATGAACTTAACTATAATCTTATGAAGATGATAGAGGCCCTTAAAGAGAAAATGGAATAAATCCCATAAAGGAATCCAGGAAAACTCAAACAAACAGAAGAAAATAAAACTATCCAAGACCTGAAAATGGAAAGAGAAGCAATAAAGAAACACAAACTGTGGGGATCCTGAAGATGGAAAACCTAGGTAAGTGAACAAGAGCTATATAGCATCACCAACAGAATGCAGGAGGTGGAAGAGAGCATCCCAGACATAGAAGACACACTAGAAGTCACTGATACATTGGTGAAAGAAAATGTCAAATCAAAAAAAAAAAAAAAAAAAAAATCCTGACACAAAACATCCAGGAAATCTGAGACATTATGAAAAGACCAAACCTAAGAATAAGAACAGAAAATAGTTTCAACAAAAGCATAGGAAAAAAATTCCAACCTGCGGGGCAGTGTGGGGCAGTGGTCTGCTCAGGCAACTTAAGCTCAGCCGATTGGCGCCTTCGTGGGCAGTTTTCTGCTTGCAGGGGGTGGAAGGAGCTTGGCCATAACTCCTGAGTCTTTGGTTCCTGTCCCTGCAGGGGATGTGTGCTCTATCAGGCAGACAATGTCACAAGCTCCCAGCATTCTAGCTGGACCCTACCCCCCAGTCATCTGACCACAAGCCAGACATGCCACGCCCCATACAAAAAAAGGGGATGTTTGCCCCTCCTCACTATCTTGCTCTTTGTCTCTGCTCTCCCTCTCTTGCTCTTTCTCTCCTCTCTTGCTCTTTGTTCCTCTCTTGCTTTTGTAGGAACTGAGCAAAACGGAGATACCTTGTAAAACTACCAGAAAGCAAGGAAGTCCACTTATCCTTAAGACAAAGGGGTTTTAGAAGAGTTTACAGAGCAAATACCTATCCCCAAGGAATGCACGCTTCCTGGAGACATCCCCCGGGAGAGTGGATCTCCCCCACCCCTCCTGCGTGTCACAGATGCCTTATCCTAACCCGGAGGAGAAAGGTCAATAGAAACTAAAGGACAATGAACAAGATAAAATGTAACTAGCCCATGTTGTAAAGTGTAACCAACCAGTCCACATTGTAAGCTGTAAACTTCTGTTCTGAAAATGATATAAAAACTCAAGGCTTTGTTTCCTGGGGGTCGCTCTGTCCCCGATTACGGAGTAACCCTGCTATACCAGTTTCAATTAATAAATTAACCTCATGCTTTTGCAACGGCCTCCTTCTTGATTCTTTACGCATGGGGTACCCACGCACGTTATAACACTTTCTTCCTTTCCTTTCTCTCTCTCTCTCCTCTTTTCCTCTCCTTCCTCTCCTTTCGTTCTCTCTACTTGACCAACCTATTTTCTCCTTCCTACAATAAAATATCTCATTTATACATTGCCTCCTTTTTAACAAACGTGCCGTGCAGCACAGGCCACGGCACCAGGGAGAGAGAGAGACGCAGGCCTCAACACCAGCCCCTCATTTGATACAACAGCAACCTAAAGAAAAAGATGCCCGTAAAAGCACAAGAGGCATAGAGAAGACTAAATGGACTGGGCCAGAAAGGACAGTCCCCCACCACATAATAGTCAAAGCACCACACATACAGAACTAGAAAAGAACATGGAAAGCTACAAGGGAGAAAGGCCAAGTAGCATATAAAGGTAGACTCTAAAGGCCAGAAGGGCCCTGAAGACCCTAAGAGACCACACATGCCAGCCCATACTACTACACAGCAAAACTTTCAATCACTATAGATGGAGAAAACAAGATATTCTGCAACAAAGTCAAATATAAACAATAACTATCCACAAATCCAGCCCTACAGAAGAGACTAGAAAGAAAACCTCCAACCCAAGAAGGTTAATGACACCCAAGAAACACAGGAAATAACTTCTCAGCAGCAAAACCAAAGAAAGGAAACACACACATACGCACACACACCACCACCACCAATAATAAAACTAACAGTCACTAGTCATTAAGATCTCTCAACAACAATGGACTCAATTCAGCAGTGAAAAGACACAGACTAGCAGAACAGATGAAAAAGATCTGTCCTGCTGAGTACAAGAAACACATCTCAGTAACAAAGAAAGTCATTATCTCAGAGTCAAGGGTTGAAAAAAAAGATTTTTCCAAGCAAATGGAGACAAGAAGCAGGCTGGTGCAATGATTCTAATAGTTAACAAAATAGATTACAAACCAAAATTAATAAAAAGAAGTGGGGAAGGACATATCATACTCATCAAAGGAAAAAAATCATCAAAATGATATCTTAATTTTGGACATCTATGCCCCAAACACAAGGGCACCCACATTTGTAAAAGAAACATTACTGAAGCTTAAATCACACATTGAACCCCCACATTAATACATTAACACACTCAATTCATGATAAAAGTCTTGGAGAGACTAAAGATACAAGGCACATACCTAAACACAGTAGTGGTAGTTCACAGCAAGTCTATAGCCAACATCAAATTAGGTTGAGAAAAACACAAAGCTATTCCACTAAAATCAGGAATAAGGCAAGGCTGTCCACTCTCGACCTATCTACTCCCTACAGTACTTGAAGTTCTAGCTAGAGCAATAGACAACTGAAGGAAATAAAGGAGATACAAATTGGAAAGGAAGAATTCAAAGTATCACTATTCGCAGATGATATAATAGTATACATAAGTGACCCCAAACATTCTATCAGGGAATTCTTACAACTGATATGCCTTCAGCTAAGGGGCTGGATACAAGCTTAACTAAAAAATAAAAATAAAAATAAAAATCAGTAGCCCTCCTTTATACAAATGATAAATGGGCTGAGAAAGAAATTAGGGAAACAACACTCTTCACAATATAATATAAAACAATAATATAAAATATCTTGGTGTAGCTCTAACCAAGAAAGTGAAAGATCTATAGGATAAGAACTTCAAATCAGTCAGGCGATGGTGGCGCATGCCTTTAATCCCAACAGAGGCAGAGGCAGAGGCACTTGGATTTCTGAGTTCGAGGCCAGCCTGATCTACAGAGTGAGTTCCAGGATAGTCAGGGCTACACAGAGAAACCCTGTCTCGAAAACAAAACAAAACAAAACAAAAAGAACTTCAAGTTGGGGCTGGAGAAATGGCTCAGTGGTTAAGAGCACTGAATTCTCTTCCAGAGATCCTGAGTTCAATTCCCAGCAACCACATGGTGGCTCACAACCAGTTGTAATTAGAGCTGATGCCCTCTTCTGGAGTGTCTGAAGACAGCTACAGTGTACTCATATAAATAAAATAAGTTGAAGACCTCAGAAGATGGAGCGCTCCTCCACGCTCGTGGATTGGCAGGATTAACAGATTGACAGTGGCAATCCACCAAACACAATCTACAGATTCAATGCAGTCCTCACCAAAATTCCAACACAATTCTTTACAGACCTTGAAAGAGTAATTCTCAACTTCATATGAAAAAACAAAAAACCCAGGAGAGCCAAAACAATCCTCAACAATAAAAGAACTTATGGAGGAATCACTGTCATTGATCTCAAGCGGCACTACAGGACAATAGTAATAAAACTGTACAATGTTGTCATAAAAACAGACAGCTTCATCAATGAAACGGAATTGAAGACCCAGATTTAAAACCATGCACCTATGGAAACTTGATTTTTTGTTTTGTTTTGTTTTGTTTTTCCAGACAGGGTTTCTCTGTTTAGTCCTGGCTGTCCTGGAACTCACTTTGTAGACCAGGCTGGCCTCGAACTCAGAAATCTGCCTGCCTCTGCCTACCAAGTGCTGGGATTAAAGGCGTGCGCCACCACCGCCCAGCTTGGAAACTTGATTTTTGACAAAGAAGCCAAAACCATACAGTGGAAAAAGAAAACATCTTCAACAAATGGTGCTGGTCTAACTGGATGTCATCCTGGTCATGGATGGATCTTGAACACATGGATGGAACTAGAAAAAAAAATTATCCTTAGGTAGGTAACCCAGACCCAGAAAGACAAACATAGTACGCATTCACTTACACGTGGACATGAGTAAAGGACAATCATGCTACAGTCCACAAACCCAGAGAGGCTAAGGAACAAGGAGGGCTCGGGGTGGGGGGTGGGGGAGACTGGAGGTGGGCAGGGACAGGAACAGGGATCAGATGGGGAAGGATGCAGGGAGAGAGGCTAAGGAACAAGGAGGGCTGGGGGGGGGACTGGAGGTGGGCAAGGACAGGAAGAGGGATCAGATGGAGAAGGATGCAGGGAGAGAGGACTGGGGGAGACAACTGGAATTGGGGGCATCTCAGGAACAAACTGGAAGCCTAGTGTGATGGAAACTGCCAGCAGTCTAGCATGTTGACCCTAGCTAAGACTCCTAGCAAGCAGGTAATATGGAGCCTGAACCAGCCATGTCCTGTAATCAGCAAGAGTTCCAGTGGAGGGACTGGGACACCAACCCAGCCACAAAACCTTTGACGTACAATTTGTCCTGCCCACAAGATGTGTTGGGGTAAAGGTGGCCCAGAAATGGTGGGAGTAGCCAACCAATGACTGGCCCAGCTTGAGAGCCAAGCCACCACGGGAGCCCACCCTACCTGGAGGGCCACAACTGGGAGGCTGGGTAGCCCAGAGACCTACAATAGAACCAAACTCCTGGCAGCAATACATACATATTTTTTTTTAATTGAAACGATTCCTAATGAATGATATTCTGCTATACTCATAGATTGGTGCTTGGCTCAACTGTCATCAGAGACACACTATCTAGCAACTGATGAAAAGAGGTGAAGAGACCCACAGCCAAAACATCTGAGACAGAAAATAACTTGGGGAGTCCTGCAGAAAAGGGCGGGGGGAGGGAAGAAGCAGGAGTCAGAGGAGTCAAGGACACCACACTCCACAGAATCAACTAACCTGGGTCCATAGGGGCTCACAGAGACTGAAGCAGCAACCAGGGAGCCTGAATGAGACTGACCTAGACCCTGTGCATATGTGTTTTGGTTGTGTAGCTTGGTCTTCTTGTGAGACTCCTCACAGTGGGAGCAGGGACTGTCTAGGACTCTTTTCTGCTTTGGGGACCCGTTCCTCATACTCGGTTACCTTGTCCAGCCTTAATACTAGGGGAGGTGCAATTTGATATGCTATGTTTAGTTGGTATCTGAGGGCAGGCATACCCTTTTCAGAAGAGAAAGAAGAGTGGACATGCGGAGGTGTTGGCGAGGGAAGGAGAGGAAAATGCAGTCGAGATGTAATATATGAGAGAATAAAAAAGAAAGAAAAAGTTCAAGCCAGTTGGGTATGATCTGAAGACAAAACTTAACCTGGGTTAAGAGAGCTGGAACACAAGATAACCAATTTAAGAAAGACAATGAAAGAGTGGAGGTGGGGTGGGCGTGTAAAAAGTGAAGGGGAGTGTCTAGACTGGAGAGAGTTTTAGGGACATCATGGGGGTTCTGGAAGGAGCCCTCAGCTCAGTAAAGGAAACCTGTCTTAGGCTGAGGTAAGTGACCTCCAGTGGCCAGACTGGGGCTGAGGCTGTTTGATTGGGCAAGTGGTTAATGCACACCAACCACTACAGGATTCCAGATTTCCAAACTGGGTGACCCTGAGTGAGTTTTACTCACTCTCTGCGACGCTTTTTTCTTGGAAGAAATGGGCATGGGAATTGCCCACTCCTGGGGCTGATACAAAACTTAATTCTGGAGACGCTTCAAGTCCCTCCCTGATGTCCATCCTGAGACCAACTGGAGCCCCTCCTCAGCCGGACACCCCGCAAAGCTTCCGTTTCCCCCGTCTGTAAGGACGGGCAGTTGGACTTACCGGAGGTACTAGGTTCGAATCCAGTCAGCCCGTCCACTAGGTTCCCTCAGCGCACTCTCCCCGACCCCCCCACCCCCGGACGGTCACTGGTTCCGGGCTGGGTCACCGTTTTTTGCCCGCTTTGGACACGAGGTCTGCGCCCCTTACGTGTCTGCCCCACCCTCTCGAGTAGGCCAATCCGCTCGCGCCTCGGCTGCGCCGGGTCCGTCACGAGAATCTGATTGGTCCGCAGAAGCCTAAGGGGTGGAGAGATAGTGCATAAAACCAATGAAGAGCCGATGAGGGCGTGAGTGGCCGCCTCTGTTGAGCGCTCAGAGTCTAACTGGGAATGAGGTTGCCAGGTTGCACCTTGCCTTAGCGCTGCGCAGCGCGCGCCCTGCCCCGGCTAGCGGAAGATATGGAGTTACAACCTGGCTCTCCTATCTGAGCTAAAGGTAATAGCACCTGCACCGTGCGGGCTACACAGTGAAAGCCTGCTCCCACGCTCCCCGCAAAGAAGACTGGCTTGCAGGGTCCAGCAAGGTCTGGACCTGATTTCTGTAGTATTTAATCTCTAGAACCCTTGTCTTCTGACCTCTGCAGGCCTGATGTGGCGCAGGCACTTATACAAAGACTGAGACACACTCTCACACACCACAGAATAAATAGATGAAAACATTAAGTAAGTACAACTCAGGGAAACCCAGACAAAACTCTTTCTTGTCCTCTGCTCACCACGCCACTGCATGAACCTCAGGGTTCCTCGGATGGCCTCCACACAGAAGCCATTCGTCCTGTTTCCATGAGTCATTTGGCCCTCAATTTCACCCCTCCGGAGGAAGCTCTGGAATAGGGTGTGAGCCTGGAGGTGATCGCCTGGAGGTGCAGGCACCCCTCTCAGAGACAGGCAATGCAACCCCTCCTAAGTCTCCATTTAAAAGCGGTCAACATTAATCGCTGAGGCTGACTCTGTGCCTAGCCTGGCCTTGCAAAAGAGGCTTCTGTTCCCTTGATTGGCTATCTCCAGACACTTTTCTCTACCTCAGCACCCACACACTGTCCGTTTTATATTCCAGGCCCAGCTCTGTGTTAATTGGTCATGTAGGAGATCCCCAAAGAGCCCGCCCCGCCTCTTGTCTGCACTTTGTTTTTCTGTATCAATTCTTAACCAGCAAGCCACAGGCTCCAGAGTCTACCCATCTACCGGATAAGATAGGCACAGTGTTAGGGCTCACCCACATTCCCAGGGTGACCTCTCATTCTGGAATGCCAGCCTTCCAGACCCCTGCACACTTGAGAGGTGTGTTCTCTGTATTTCTTTCTTTTTCTTTGTGTGTGTGTGTGTGTGTGTGTGTGTGTTTGTTTTTTTTCGAGACAGGGTTTCTCTGTGTAGCCCTGGCTGTCCTGGAACTCACTCTGTAGACCAGGCTGGCCTCGAACTCAGAAATCTGCCTGCCTCTGCCTCCCAAGTGCTGGGATTAAAAGCGTGTGCCACCACCGCAGGGCTTCTGATCTGTATTTCTACTTCAGAACAGTCAGCCGTGCATCCTAGAGCCCATGCAGTCCTTCGGGGTCTCTCAACTGGGACCTGAGATCCATATGCAGAGAGATTTCTGTTCACATTCCATAGGGCTGCAGCCCGGGGACACCTGGTCCCCCAACTGGAGACCCAACTAGTGGAGGTTCCCATATAGCCAGATTTGCAGGGTAGATGGCAGGAGGCCCCAAGGCTAGGTTCCAGCACTACTAGCATGCATTGATTGTCCACCTACTATATACCAGACCCCGGAACCCAACACTGAGCAAAGCCAACGGAAGAGGCTGCCTCTGGAACAGTAACTCTCAATCTGTGGATCGAAACCCCTTTGGGGAGGAGTCAATGGACTTTTCACTAGAGCCACATGTCAGGTATCCTTCATATCAGATATTTACATTACAATTCATAACAGTAGAAAATTACATCTATGAAGTAGCAATGAGGGGCTGGTGAGATGGCTCAGCGGGTAAGAGCACTGACTGCTCTTCCAAAGGTCCTGAGTTCAAATCCCAGCAACCACATGGTGGCTCATAACCACCCATAATGAGATCTGACGCCCCCTTCTGGTGCATCTGAAGACAGCTACAGTGTACTTATTTATAATAATAAATAAATCTTTGGGCCAGAGTGAGCTCGACCTCAGCAAGCGGGTTGACTGGAGCGAGCAGAAGTCCTAAAAGTCAATCCCCAACAACCAGATGAAGGCTCACAACTATCTTCTGTACTCGTATACATAAAATAAATAAATAAATCTTTAAAAAAGAGAAACCCTGCCTCAAAAAAACTAAAAAGATAAAATAATTTTTAAAATGAAGTAGCAATGAAAATAATTTTATGGTTGTGGGTCACCACAACATGATGAACTATATTAAAGGGTCGCAGCATTAAGAAGGGTGAGGACCACTGTTCTATGGGCTAGCAGGAGGTAAACGTGGCCGGAATAACTGGGTGTGGTGATGCATACCTTCTTTTTTTCAGTTACTGTAAAATCAATTTATTCCCTTTACATCCCAATATCAGTGCTCTCCTCCCAGCAACCCCTTATCCAAGTTCTCCCGCCAATCCACCTCCCGCTTGCTTCTCTTTTGCAAGGGGAACCCTCCTCAGGGTGTCATCCCTCATAGCTCCCCCTCCCTCACATCAAGTCGCTGAGGGACTGGTTAGGCGCATCCCCGCCCACTGAGACCAGCCACGGTGGTCCATTTAGGGGTACAAGATCCACAGGCAGGCAGGTCACAGGCTCAGGGACAGCCCCAACTCCAGTTGTTGGGGGACCCGCATGAAGGATAAGCTGTTCATATGCTACACTTATGCAGAGGTCCAGCCAGTGCTCAGTCTTAGTTGTTGATTCAGTCTGTGGCACAATGTTAGTCCCAGCATACTTTTATTTGGGTGGGATATGAATACCTGCTCCCCTTCCCCACAAAGAAAGATTGCATAACAAGCTGATTCAACTTAGCGGATCAATGAGATTATTGGATCTACTTATAGAGCAGAGAGAGGAGTTACTTAAAGGAGCTTGGGTGATCCCAAAACAGCCTCGCTACCGTCAGAGTCTCACCTAAGCACAAAGGATGACTTTTATTTTATGTGCACTGGTGTGAGGGTATCAGATCCCGTGGAACTGGAGTTACAGACAGGTGTGAGCTGCCATGTGGGTGCTGGGAATTGAACCCAGGTCCTTCGGAGAGCAACCACTGCTCTTAACCACTGAGCTATCTCTCCAGCCCCTTCCCTTTACATTATCTTCCCTGGGTATACTCTGTCATCTCCTGAGACAGCAAGACAATGTGAAGCTGTGGCGGAGATACTCACACAACTAAGAAGGATGCACAGGAGCAAGTGGTTAGAAACTCAGAGGAGTGTCTAACAGTCCC
>JADRCD010160314.1:15773-28655 GCA_019843815.1 Montemys delectorum | reverse complement strand
AAAAGGGGTTTGTTCTTGTTGTTTTTATTTGTTTGTTTTTTGGAGGGGAAACTGGGAAAGGAGAAATTTACATGTAAATAAAGAAAATATCTAATATATATATATATATATATATAAAGGTAAGGGGTGTTTTACTATCTTCAGTCTCTAAAGAGGAGACAGCGTTCTATAGAGAGGTTGGATGTGTTTGCTCAAGGTCATGGAACTGGAAAAGTTGAAAGTGAGTTCAAATCCAGCCTCTCCAGCTCTCAGGCCAGTCTTTGTCACATGCTTCTGGGTGCTCCATGGACGCTCTGAGGGCTTCAGCCCTTACTTCCCTCTCCTCTTGATCTTATTTGCCATTTAGAGAATATTTTTGCCAAAATAGTAGATAAACTTAATCAGAAAAAAAAAACTTTGATCAATGCAAAAATAAAATTTCACAAAGACAGGGAAAAAAAAATGAGGATTTGTATACGACCTACCAAAGAAAAAATGATTCACAGGATGGGCCTGGAGAGAAGCAAAATGTGAAGAGTCCCTGTGAAGGCTCTCCTTGCTGATCACCGTGGCAGAAAGGACACAGATGGCGCATGCTTCCCTGTGGTAGTAGTCTGACACAGAAAAGCATGTGGTTCCCACCTCACCCAGCATCTATGTCTTCCAGTCCTCTGGAAGAGGCATCTTTTCTTCAAATATCCCCTATGTACATGCCCCAGTCCATGAGGGTGCTCTTGGAGACTCCCCTGCTGCCCCACATTTATCTCAAGTCCTTCTGGTCATCACTTCTAATTCTCAAAGATAAGATTCCATTTTTTAAAAAGAGATGAATAGAAATCTCCACATCTTTGGGCTGTTCCAAGAAACCTGGATGATGGCCATTTCCAATGCCCTCCCCCAAACCAACTTAAACTGACTACTGTCACCTCACTCAGTTCTGGGTATATCTATTTAATATGGCCAGACAAGCAGCCAACTGCTGTTTTCAAAAGACAATCTGACAGATCCTATTCACTTTCAAAGTAGCTCTCCATGGCTGGAATAATTATCTTTCATTTCTCTCACTCTGACCTCTTTCAATGATTTGTTGACATCTGGAGAGTTATGGGCGAGCTCAGAAGGGCCAGCTGGACTTTCTATCCCTGGAGACACACAGGAGAGATTCCCCTGCAGCATCAGAAATAACTCTAAGTTTTGCAAAGGGGCAGCCTGATCTACATATTAATAAGGCACTCTCATCTTAACTAAAAGCTCAAAGAAAGGAGAGGCAGCCTTGTAACTCATTCATTGGCAGTTCTGAAAAGTTTACTTTCCCCTCCAAACCAGAGTTCTCTCACTGGACTCACTGAACACACACACACACACACACACACACACACACACACACACACACACACACACAGAGAGAGAGAGAGAGAGAGAGAGAGAGAGAGAGAGAGAGAGAGAGCAAAAACCCCTTATTTTCAAACATGTTTGATTCAATCCTCCACTGAGGGAGAGAAAGAAATACAAGCAAACAGCAGGAAGCCCCAATGTTTCATCTGCCAGCAGAGGAGTGTGGGGTGAGCCTTGCTACAAGGCTGTCTGTTAATAATTTGAATCCATGCTCTAAGGATGGAACTCAGGAACTGAGTGCTTTCCTAGCATGCAGAAGGTCCTGTATTTAAGTCCAAGCACTTCATAAACAGGGCGGGATTGTGGACTCCTATGATCCCAACACTTAGGAATTGGAGGCAGGAGGATTAGAGAGTCAAGATCATCCTTAGCTATTCAGTGAGTTTGAAGCAAACCTGGCTATGTGAGATCTTGCCTCAATAATAATAATAATAATAATAATAATAATAATAATAATAATATTTATTAGTAGTAGTTAAATTATTATTTATGTTATAGCCAGCCCTTCACTACAGGCATCCAAAGGGCCTTTCTATTATGAGCATAGGCCACGGGTGCAACACTGTTTTCACATTTTCTTTAAAACACAGGCTAAATGGATGGCATGTTCTTAAGGGGTTGCATATGATCAACAATATTCAATTATATCTATAGATCCTATCACAAATGAGACATTCAGTTCAGCATCTCAAAATTCTGTTCTTTTCTTTTCCCTTTCTCTAAGACAACTCCCCAACACACACACACACACACACACACACACACACACACACACACACACACTTGGGGACTTTGGCCAACAATTTAGTAATCTGTCAACCAAAACACTTGGTCAGTTTCAATATAGGTCTCCTGCCCAGGAGCAGTCAGTTGACAAATGAGCGCAAGGGTTTTTACGTAGACTTTTTTTTGTCTCTTTTTGCTTTCTTTTTTTCTTGTGGGTTGTGTGCATGTGCTTCTTTTTGTTTTGTCTTGTTTTTGTTTAAAGACAGAGAAAAGAACA
Source organism: Montemys delectorum (assembly GCA_019843815.1). Taxonomy (NCBI): domain Eukaryota; kingdom Metazoa; phylum Chordata; class Mammalia; order Rodentia; family Muridae; genus Montemys; species Montemys delectorum. The sequence continues at coordinate 26,278 of JADRCD010160314.1, read as the reverse complement.
TAAAGTTGGAAGGGTAGGGGGATTTGAAGGATCTGGGAAGGGTTGAGAGGAGAAAAACAATCAAAATATATGTGCAATTAAAAAAAAAAGGAGAAAAGGATAGAAACAAAAACAACAAAACAAAATAAAAGTGAAGACCCAAGATGTACCATGGGAGGAGGAGCCCCTCCGACGGGAAGCCTGGATGGGCTTCCATTTAGAGACTGCACAGGTGGAGGAGGCTCTGCCCTGAACCTCCTGTGTCCTGCTTCCAGCTCTGTCTGCTCTTTCCCAGCAAAGAGCCGCTGTGCACAGGCAACACCCACTGGTTCTTTCGATCAACAGCGCCCCTTACTGGCTAGTGCATTACAAACTCACGGAGTTCTTGGACTCCATCACAACCTTACCCAGCAACTAACAAATGAGTTCCTATCTTTGTGGAACTTCAAACTCGCAGAAACGGTGGTGGATCTTGCGACCCCAGCTCAAGGGTCCTAGCCACCTCTTTGCCTTATCGATCTCAGCAGAGCCAGGTTTCTTTTGGAAGACTGATCCTCAGAGGAGCTGTGCCTCCTGGGAAACCAATAAACGGCAGATAACACTGTGATCACAGCAGATTCAGAGTCAGGGAGATCCAGTATCCCACAAGGAAAATCCGCTCTTCTGTGAGCCAGAGGGACTTGAATTCTAAGTATGTCATGGGGCAGTAACTAATAAACAGACGCATTAGCCTTTTTCAAATGCTTTTCTGGAGCTTCCTATGAAACCCAGAGCCCACAGTCCTGGCTGGCTACAGGCTGAGTTTGAGTTATTTTAGGTGAGGGGGTGTCACAGAGGGAGACAGACTTGGAGGTGGAGGGAGTTTATTTTGGTAGAGGCGCTTTATTTTGCTTTCTTGCCTGGGAGGATCATCTCCCTTGGGTAATTTAAAGTTTGTTAAGAATCTTGGAATTCCTCAGAGGGAGGAGCACTATTGCAAATAAAATAAAGAGGTCACGGCAGAGAGATGGAGACAAGGTGACCCCGCAAAGTGCCTCTAGCTGCTGGGCATTTGACAATGGGGTTGGCTAAGGTCTTCAGGCAGCGAAGGAGGTTGCCTCTCCTAACCTCACTCTTGTTCCAATATTTGATATGTGCCTGAGTGTATAATATTTTTTGTCCTCAGTACCATGCTAGGATTTTTCTGTGTGTTGGTTGATACATTTAATCTTCACACAGCCACCAGAAGAGTAATTTTAAATCCAATCCACATGTGTCTAATTAAAAGAATTGTATCACGATCACCCCGGCCTTCCCCTCCCCCTTGGAAAATGAGTTAGACAAATTGATTGCTCCGAGCCAAGCTTCCTAGACCCAATGCTGTGGATCATAATGTCCAGACTTTTAGAGAGCCCTTTCTGTTCATGCACATTCAAGACAGAAGAGAAACTGATGTCTGTTTTTACATGTCCCTCTAACCCTTGGCACTAGGGCAAAGCAAACCTTTTTTTAATGCCCCTGGAAGTACCCTGGCTCCTCATATTCTCGGGGGTCACAGTTTTGTGTAACCCATTCTTTTCTCTGAGTTTGGGACACAGATTCTGACTTGCTGCATCAATGAATATATTTTTACAAGATATTAATCTGTCAGTCATTTCAAGAACAGGAAAGTTGCAATGAACTTTAAAAAATAAATTGAGAGGTAAGTGGCCCACGTGTTACCCCTTCTGTGATGGAGCTTTGGTCAAGTCGATACAAGCTAAGGCCATCAGGGAAGAGCGAGCCTTAACTGAGAAAATGCCTCCATCACATTGGCCTGTAGGCAAGCCTGTGCACCCTTTTCTTGATTAATGATTGATGTAAGAGGATCCAGGCCACCTTGGGTGGTGTCACCTCTGCACAGGTGGTTCTGAGCTACATAGGAAAGCAAGATGAGCAAGCCATAGGTGCAAGCCAGTGAGCAGTATCCCCCCCTCAGTCTCTGCCTCAGTCCCTCCTTGATTGACTATAAGTTGTCAGAGGAAATAAATCCTTTCTTTTTCAAGATACTTTTGGTTGTGGTTTTTGTCACCACAATAGAATGCAAATTAGAACACTATCACTTTCAAACGCTGGAGCGCGGAGCTCCTAAGGAACCTTTTGTCATAACCAATACACATCTGTCAAAAAATGAAGAAATCAGCATCTTTGGCAGAGGTACATCACAGACGTGATGCTTCTTTAGGATCAAGGGGAACCTGACTTTAATATTCCCCAGTGGTGACTGGCATAACCAAGACAAGGAAGGTGATGTTTTCACTTCATTTGCATGTATCATGGGTTCAGATCCCCAGTACTCATGTAAATGCCAAACATGTGTGGTGGCCACCTGTAGCCCCAGCACGCAGGAGACAGAGACAGATAACCTGGGCAACCCGACTTGCTAGGCCAGCCAGGATTGGCAAGCTCTGTGTTCAGCAAGAGGCATTGCCTCAATATATAAAGTGCAGAGTAATTGAAGAAGACACACAACATCTATGTCAGATTTTATATTCAAGTGCACACACATGCACATGTGTACACACGATCATATACATGCAAACATATCTGTACATACACTTGCAGAAAAAAAGAAAAGGTCAAGAAAAAAAAAAAAGCAAGGTGGACAGTGCCTGAGGAGTGAATGACACCTGAGTTTGACCTCTGGCTTCCACATACATACATATGCATAAACACACATACACATGTATCTACATACACAAAACAGACACATGTGTGTACATACACATAAATACACAAATACAAAGATGCAATTACCGTCTGACCTAGTAAATTTACTTGTGAGAATATGTCCCTAGAGAAAAGCCGGAATTTAGGGCTGCGGAGATCATTCGGTGGTTAAAGTGAAAGAGTAAGAGCCAGAGTTCATATCCCTAGAACCCACGTGCATGTCATCTGAGTGTGGTAATGGATCTGCAGTTTCATCCTTGGAAGGCGAAGACAGAGGCCCAGAGCAAGCTGACGAGCAAGACTGACCATGTCAGTGAGCTTTGAGTTTGAGTGACAAACCTGCCTCAATGACTAACGTGTAAGATTGTCCTTGATAGCAGCTTCTGTGTGCACACAGGTACATATCCAGATCCACTCTGGTGCACATATGTAGAAACACACACACATGCACACACACACACATGCACACACACATGCACACACACACACATGCACACACACATGCACACACACACATGTACACAAACATGCACACACACATTCACACACACATGCACACACACATTCACATACACATGCACACACACGCATACACACGCATACACACATGCATGCACACACGCATGCACACACACATGCATACACACACGCACACACACACACATACAAATGAAAAGTAAGAGACACCAAAGAGGCTTTTGTGTTTATAGCAGCAGCATCCTTAAAGAACAGAAGCAACCCAAGCATCAACACGGTATGGTCTGTGCACGTAATGGGGTATTATCGAGCCTGGGAGAGGAAAGGAAGCCTGACTCCTGGAATGATGTGGGCAAAGGCTTGAAGACACTGTGCTAAGTGAACTCCAGCAGACACAAAGAGACACGCGCTTTACAATCCTGCTTACAGGAGTGTTACAGGTGGTCACAGAGACTAGAGAGTAAGGTGCAGTGGCAGCTGTCAGAATCGGTGGGGGTTGGGAGGGGGAGGCGGGGTTACTGTTCTGTGGGCACTGAGTTCAATTTCCCCAAAGGACAAGCAGTATGCAGATGAAAAGAGGCGGCAGTCACATGACAATATGCTTGCACTTAATACCACCAAAGTGTACACTTAAATGTGACTAAGATGGTAAAATTCATATTGTGTGACTTTAATTTTAAAAACTACAAAGATTAGCTCTTATATGAAAAGCAAATTAATTAAGATGTCCAAGGCCTCCTCACAAGCCAAATGCTTCACAAATACCAATATTATGGCTGCACAAAGCTATGCCTTGTACCTCCTCCAAGGAAAGCTTCCTGGCTATCGTATGAGGAGCGATGGAGGGCTCATGAGAGTGTTTATGTGACAGCGACCAAGGGATGGACAGAGCTCATAACTGATGCATTGAAAGGCCATTGCCACAACCTTAAACTCAGCCCATTTGAATCATATCTCTAACAAGGGCCCCTGGTCCAGAAAGCCTGCCGTAGAAGACTCATGTCAACCTATGAGAAGAATCCATCGGCTCCCTCATCTGCCTTAGCATGGGGTGTGGCTGCATTGTCTTGATATCATCTGGCAGGAAGGAAGAATACTGTGGTGGGGCATGGATTGTGTGGGAAGGGGAAGCCTGTGCTTAGAGGCTATGCTCAGGGGACCTTTCCCATGGCGTCCACTCTGAGGACATCCACAAAACATGCCTCTACTGAGACATGCATGTTTGCTTGATTCTTACCACAGTTTTACAAGGCGGTGGCTATCAGCAGCAGCTTTTTACAAACAGAAGGAAATCTGAGGCAGGCAAGTGGCCTTCACTGACTGTGAAGCAGTGGCCTGACCAGGAGTCAACTCTAGAGTGGAGCTCCTAGAGGCCATTGTTAGCACAGCCTGTCTCTGCCTGTCTCTTACTAAAAGCTGTAAGAGTTTGTCTGGGGCCAGCAAGATGGTTCAGCATGTATGGGTGAGTGCCCAGCACACAAACCCACACACATTGACTTCACACATCAAAGAGGGAAAAGGCAAAATATCCGGAAGGGTCTAGTCGGCTGCCTCTTGGGCCGAAGCTCTAGATAACAATAAGACACCTTTATGGGGAACCTTAGCTTGCTGTATTGCTCTGGAATTGCTGAACAGGGCACTCTGGAGGTCTCCAGGTTAACTAGCTTCCTGTTTGTGCACGTGGGCAGGCACATAGACGACCTTCTTCTTTTCCATGGGGGGGAGGTGGGGGCACAAACTAGAAATTTCTTGTGTGTTTGGTTAACAGACTCCCAGAGAGAAGATAGATGCAAAGAATCAAGAACTGTCTTTGCAGAAGTGGATGCTGGGTAAGATGGGTGGGGGCAGGGTGCTCTCTGCTTTGCCAAGTGAAGACTGAGGCACAGGGAGTGCCATGCCTGGCTTTCCTCCTCAGTTGACCTCAAACGGGCCTGCCCTATGCTGGGTACACATAGCTATCAACACTGAGAGCACTCTACAGGCCCACAGAACGCTCCTAGCAGCCGCTGTATACAATCCTGAAGTGAAGAATTCTGCCTATTAGACCTTTAGGTGTGTTTTACATGAATTGATCCTGAAGAAAGAAGGCGTTTCTAACCACAACCGTTTCTAACAGTGTGTTGTGTGTGCAGCACACTGACCCACGGCATGATTCCGGAGTTCCCACTCAGAGTCACCAGCTGCAGAATACAAAAGACTCCTTTGCCAAATGTCATTTTACCTCTGGCTGCACCTCATTACCGTGTGGTAGCTCCTTATGTGCAAACAACTGCTGGTTTCAAGCATAACAAGGAGATCCTGGTGTCTGTATCGAACATATTCCTCGGAGAATGAGAAATCTCCAACCAGGGAAGAGGAGATCCTTGTTAAGCGCTGGAAAGAAGCTGAAATGCGCATGTGCATTGCCTTCCAGCACTGCCTAATTGCCCATAAATGTCATTAAGTTGAGAAATGTTTTCCACCAAATTAGCTCCAACTCATGATGTCTAATTAGCTGGGGAAGCTGGAAGATAACTTATCAGCCGGTGTTTGAGAAAACAAGTTTAACGGGTGACTTTGGGCCAGCCGTGATGTGGAGGCAGTTCCGTATCTGTGGAAGCCAAGCCTGAGCCCAGCATTTAAGCACAGTATCTCTTCTTTGGTGCCAAGAATCTTATAACTCCCTCCCAGATCATTTTAAAGCCAGGGAGAGTGAGGGCCTCCCTGGAATTCATCATAAGCCTACAGCAGAGGGGTAGAGTGTTGGGTGGGGCATCAGTAATTAACTCCATCGTTTCTGTAAAAGTTAGCAGGCAACACATTTGAAAGGGTGATTGAATTTTTAGTCTTTCTCGACACTCACCATGTAAGCTCTCCCCTGTAATGAAGAGTAAAGAATGCTTTCACACAGCGGGAATTCCTGACAACCCCTTACGTAGTCTAACAGGTGAAGAGACCTAGGGCGCCAGACATTCCCATATACACATAGCCAGCCTGCGAGGAAATGAGATTTGGACCCAGCTTGGAACCCTAGAACCATGGATCTGTGCCTTGCTCATAGTGAGCCCAGGCCCCTCAGACTGAGAAATCTTGCCTTTGTCTTTGTATTAAACGGAGAACTTGAATTTGGCCATTCAGAACTGCTGATATTTTCATACAGAGACCCACCGTGAATACGGTTCACAGCTGCCATCATTGCAGAGCACACTCAAGCTTGCCGATAGATTTTGCTATTCAGTGTGTCTTCAAAGAAATACATACAACTGTTATCATAGAATTTTTAAAAGATATGTTCATAGCTGTATTTTAACATAATTATTTTTAAAGATATTTTGTATTTAAAAGTATAATTCTGTGGATAAAGAAAATGTACATAATCATAGTGGAATTGCTTTCAGTCACAAAGAATAAAATTATGGTATTTATAGGAAAGTGGATGAACCTAGAAGTCATTATGTAAAGCAAAGTAAGTCAGGCTCAGGAAGGCACATAGCACATTTTCTCTTGTATGTTGGAGGGGGAGAGAGGGAACTATGAGAGAGAGAGAGATTTGAAGTGGGGAAGAGGATAGAAAGCAGAGAGGGCATATGTGAGAAAAGATCAGTGAGAGAAAGACCAGGGAGACAGGGGGAGCTGTGGGGAGAGAAATGAATAAGAATAAAGAGTAATGGCATATTTGTACAAAGATATAATAATGAAGCCCATTCATTACTTAGTATGCTAGCTTTAAATTTTAATTTAAGGACTAGTAAGATAGCTCAGTAGCTAAAGGTGTTTGTTACACACACCTGGCCACCTGAGTTCAATTTACTAAAACCCATGCCAAGGAAGAAAGAACTAACGACACAAAGCTGTCTTCCAACTTCCATGGGTATGCAGTTTCTGTGTGTGCATGCATACACACACATGCACACATACATACACACACATACACATGCATGCATACACACATGCATATACATGCATACACACACATATATGCACATACACATAAACACATACACACACATGCATACACACATACACACATACATACCTGTCCACATGCATACACAGAAATATTTTTTGAAAATTTAATTTTAAAATATGATTCTGAAGGATGCTCTGAAGCCTTAGCCAGACAGACAGTAGAGAGACAGATAGACACCTTCCCCCAAGGCTGGGAGTCCACGGGGAAACTTTAGCAAGTGAGTCCCTGGGAACTACAGTCATCTAGGACCTTTTAGCTCTGAGCTAGGTTGCACCTCTGCTCTGAGACCTAAATCATGCGTCTGCCCCAACTTCCTGTTATGAGGACCCAGCTGACCATCTTCTATGTGCCCAGGAAGTCCCCAGACACCCAGCACAGCCCTCCTCCACCAATGTACTGTGCCCTGGATCAGTCTAACTATGAGCTACATGGAGACATTCAATGGTAGAGGTGCAGCTCTGTTCCCAAAGCTAGCAGCATGTGTACCTACAAAAGATAGTAACACTAGAGAGGGTGCTTGGTGACAGCCAGCATGTTCCCACAAAGCCCTGGCTGCTTGGCATCTCTCACCCACAGTGTGACGGCAGAGGTGACTAGTATTTGGATTTGAGATAAGAAGCCTTCCTCCAAGCAGGCTTGGGAAGCACCTAAGAATCCATAGCCCAAGAGCCATTTGGTTGCCCGGTGGCAGACACTGGTATTTGTAAGCTAGGGAGCCTGGCCAGCACTGAGGTGGAACTGGCAGCTTATCTCACAGGTAGGAGCAGAAGTTGCTGGATGCATCTAATTTAATGACCTCAAGACAGGAAGGGCCTTCCATAGTGATTGTTGGCCACTGTCACTGAGAATGGTACCTAGAGGATCACTAAAGTGTGAAGTGTGTGAAAACTGCAGGTCAGGCAAGTGCAGAGAAAATGCCCCTTCATCTGGCTTCCCCTGCAGCTCCCTCAAGCTTTATGGAACCGCACAGCGACTGTCTTAGTCAAGGTTTCTATTCCTGCACAAACATCATGACCAAGAAGCAAGTTGGGGAGGAAAGGGTTTATTCATCTTACACTTCCACATTGCTATTCATCACCAAAGTCAGTCAGTCAAGCAGGTCAGGAAGCAGGAGCTGATGCAGAGGCCAAGGAGGGATGTTCCTTACTGGCTTGCTTCCCCTGGCTTGCTCAGCTTGCTTTCTTATAGAACCCAGGACACCAGTCCAGGGATGACACCACCCACATGGGGCCTTTCCCCCCTTGATCGCTAATTGAGAAAATGCCTTACAGCTGGATCTCATGGCGGCATTTCCTCAAGGGAGGCTCCTTTCTCGGTGATAACTCCAGCCTGTGTCAGGTTGACACACAGAACCAGCCAGTACAGTGACCAACACACAGACACATTTTCCCACCAGAGCCAGACCAATCACATAGCCACTCCTGCCCAACCTACAAGGGAATGTGTTCCAAAGACCAAAAAATAAGATTGAGTCATCTGGCCTCAAAGTCAGGAAGAAGCTTGAGGTTCCACACAAACCCACCTCCGCAGCCACATGCTTTATATTCAGAATGTCTTCTTTGATGGGATCAAGAAGGCGGCAAAGGCAGGGGAGGTTGTGGGGGCAGTGGGTCACTGAAGCTGTCAACCCTGGGGAGAGGAGAAACCACACTCAGGGCACCAGGACACAAAACCCACACTTGTCTGGACTGGAAGCTGAGGTTATACACTTAGGAGCTTGGGTTCACATGTGTGTTCAGTTTCTCCAAGGGAGGCTAAACATCTCAAATGACAGTTGCCAAAATTGAAACCAAACTCCAACCAGATGTGGGAATGCCATCCTATGGCCTGGGCTTGGCAGTGGAGGAGAGGGGACTCTGTCCACTAGGGCAGTAAAGAACATAAGTGGTCTGTGTGACTCTGATTCATGGTTTTATTCTATTCCTCTCTGGGGATAAGGAATTGTCAATATTCCCTGATGTAATACAGTGAAGATTTGGTCACTAATTTTGATTGACACTTTCCAGATAAAAGGATGCTGACAGGGTAGATAATTGTGAACTTATATAGTCTGGTTTAGGGATAAAAGCAAATATGAGTGGGCATTAACACAAAGAATGGGGTCCTTACTGTTTAAACCCATCAGGCCAAACTAGTGGTACTATAAAGCTATGATGTAAAATGACTCACTGTGATACAAGTGATAACTTACTCAGAGGCAGTTCCCATTATTCCCTTACTGTAGCTTTACCTAGAAGAAGCTGGAATTGGAGCTTACAGAATACACACACATTTAAGGATCAATAAGTGGGAATTCCATCTGCTTATGATCTTTCCTCTCCTGGAGAAACAGTGAAGAGAATAGCATCATACAATCCCTATGAAGATGACCTGGCCATCTGCTTAGCTCAGGGGTGGGGTGTCAGCCTGCCATGTGTGAGTAATGAACCAAAACTTCAGGGTCTTAACACAGCTCCTGTACTCACACACTTGTCTGTATGCCTTGTCCTCATAGACCTCAGACATGCTGGTCACACATGCCCTCCACTCTACATTGACAGACACATAAGAGGGCAAGCCAAGCCTGGCAAGTCCTACTAAGGTCTTGGATCACTTCTGGTCTACTCATGTCCCACTGTCTCAAGTCACAGGGCTACCCCAGGCTCCATATCTACCCCTAAAGTCACGTGGTGGGATGGCTGCACAGATGGAAGCAGAGTCACGTGGTGGGATGGCTGCACAGATGGAAGCAGAGTCACGTGGTGGGATGGCTACATGGTGGAAGCAGAGTCACGTGGTGGGGTGGCTATAGGGTGGAAGCAAAAAGAGGCTTTCATGGAGCCTTTGGGGTGGGACACCTGGGAAGTGCAGTAGCTACTTTTCTTCTTCTTGTGACAAAATACTCAACAAGGGACAGCATAAGGAATGGAGGATTTGTTTTGGTTCACCGAGTGAGAGTACACCCCATCATGGTAGAAAGCCATGGCAACAGGAATGAAAGCAATTGGTCTCATTGTATCCACAGTCAGGAAGCAAAGGGACGAAGCCTGCTCATTTGCTCCTTTTTAATCAGCCCAGAATCACAGCCCCCAGAATGATGCCGCCCGAACTTAGGGTGCTCTCTCCACCTTAATTAACCCCAACTAACACAGTCTAGAAAATCCCTCACAGACATGCCCAGAGATTTGCTTCTAAAGTCATGCTAGATTCAAGTTGGTAATCACTGTTAAATACCACTGGGGACAGTTAGTTAGGCACTGTGGGCATGGGAACCTCGTAAGAAGAAGATACGGCCAAGCCAACAAGCTTACTCTTTCTTTCTCTCTCTTTCCTTCCTTCCTTCCTTCCTTCTTTCTTTCTTTCTTTCTTTCTTTCTTCCTTCCTTCCTTCCTCTCTCTCTCTCTCTCTCTCTCTCTCTCTCTCTCTCTCTCTC
>JADRCD010160314.1:0-15673 GCA_019843815.1 Montemys delectorum | reverse complement strand
CTTTCTTTCTTTCTTTCTTTCTTTCTTTCTTTCTTTCTTTCTTTCTTTCATTTTTTTTGTTTTTTGATTTTTGAGACAGGGTTTTTCTGTGTAGCCCTGTCTGCCCTGGAACTCACTCTGTAGACCAGGCTGGCCTCGAACTTAGAAATTCACCTGTCTCTGCCTCCCAAGTGCTGAGATTAAAGGTGTGCGCCACCACCGCCCGGCTAAGCTTGCTCTTTCTTACCACATGGCACTCTGTTCTACATTGGGACTCTGTAGACAGTTCAGCATAAAGATTCTTTGGATGTGCCAAGCACTGTGCTCAGTCTTGGCAACATCACAATGATTCCACATGGCTCTGTTCTCCCACAGAGCTCCATAAGGGATAGTCTGTCAAGTCACATGAAAGAAAGAAAGAGTCAAGAAGCAAAAGGGAAAGGACCACGGGTCTGTGACAAAAGCTGGATGCTGGAGGACTAGGTTCCAGAAAAGCTTCTCTAAGGAGGTTTCCTAGTGTGGTGCTGGCTGGGAAGCCAACACTGACAACAAAGCTGCAGAGTCAGAGCAGGAGTACTGTCACCACCACATTTGAGTTCAGAGAACACACACACACACCAGCAGAAGGATGTAGAGTAGAGCTACTCGGCCCGAGGGCCTCGACCCCTTGGAGAGCAGATGAGTTTTTAATGGAGGCTTCGCTGTTAGAATCTGCACTATGATAGTATCAATATTACAGTTATAAAGTAGCAGGGAAAATAATTTTATGGTGGGGTCACCACAGCAGAGTCACACTAGGGAGGTGCTAGATCCAATTAAGAGGGTTCTAGATTGTAGGTTACTCTGGATCTAGAGCTAGATTAGGAAGCTTTACTGATCTAGAAGAAATTCTTAGACCCTCAACAGATCTCAGGCAGCCTGAAAAGAGACCAGGATGACAGGCTATGATGCCCACTGGTGACCACATGTAAAGAGAAAAGGAGAGAGCTCATCCCTTCGTTCTCCCTCCTGAAAGGACAACTGTCTTAACTGGACACCTATGAAAGGATCAAACATCCCTACAGAAGAAGGGAGGGGTGAGGGGCTGAGAGTGGATGGCTGGGGCTGCGGGGTTTAGAGCTGGAAGAGATGTCTGTACCCAGGCTCCCTGAACCTCAGGTCCCTGAAAGTTTTGAGGGTAGAGAGTAGTGTTGTGATGGAGCCAGCTCGCCCTAGTGATGGCTATACAAGTCTCTGCTCAACTAAATTTAGTGACATCCAATTAGGGATTCAAAGTCATAGCAGGAATATTTACACCATGGAGATTGGCAGACATCAGCCACCTTCATTCCCTGTGTAAATCAGGGTTCTCTAAAGGACCTAAGTGACAGTATGAATGTTTGTTAAAGGGGAATTTGTTAGATTGCCCAGGCACCTCAACAATGGCTGTCACACACCGGACAGACCTCAGGCAGGATGAAAAGCCAACAGTCATTCAATCTATAATACTGAATGTCTCAGCAGTCCAATCTGGCATTTGAAGGCCTAGAAGATTCCTGGAGCGCTCCTGACTTCTATGCTGAAAGTCCAAACAAATTGGTTCTAATATTGGTGAAGGAATGCTGTAGCACCAGAACAGATGAACTTGCCAGCAAGAGTGAAGGCAAGCAGGCAAAAAACAAAATTCCTTCTACATCCTTTCATCTGAAAGCATGCAGAAAGTGCTACCCAGTTTTAGGGTAGGGTGAAACAAGCTAACATTACATAGAAACTATATAGAAAAGGGCTTTATTTAGCTCAAAGATCTGGATGGCCAAGGGCCTGCATTAGGTCTGCTCTGACGGGAGTCTCAGGTCAAATGGCAAGAGTGTTTTCAAGAGAAAATGACATTGTAGCACCACACAGAGAGTGTCTCAGTTAGGGTTTTACTGTAGTGAACAGACACCATGACCAAGGCAACTCTTAAAAGGACAACATTTAATTGGGGATAGCTTACAGGTTCAGAGGTTTGGTCCATTATCATCAAAGCAGGAACATGGCAATATCCAGGCAGGCATGGTGCAGGAGGAGCTGAGAGTTCTACATCTTCATCCGAAGTCTGCTAGCAGAATATTGGCTTCCAGACAGCTAGGATGAGGGTCTTAAAGCCCACGCCCACAGTGACACACCTACTCCAATGAGGCCACGCCTTCTAATAGTGCTACTCCCTGGGTTGAGCATATTTAAACCATGATAGAGTCTGGGATGCCACAACAAGACCGCACCTTCAGTGACCTCCAGTGGAGCTTCAGCTTTAAAAGCTCTGCCCCACTTACCACCATCACAGTAGCCTGCAGGTCCTCGGGGACAAACAACATGGGGCCAATGAAGGCCTTGAGACCACACTTGGCCTGAGTATGCAGCAAACATAGATATGTTAGACCGTTAGACATTCTTGGTTGGTGAGTAAGAGCTCACCTTCCTTGCCCCTGACTATTCTTCACTATCCTTCAGAGAACCCCTGGACACTGAGTTCTCCTAGCTATGACTAGCTCGATGCCCCACTTTCCAAACTGGCTTTTGCAAGGGTTACTCCCCTACAGTGTTTCCCAGAATTGCCTCTATAATATGTCCTTTGTCTTGGAGTCTTTGTTTCAGTATCACTTCTAGAATAATCCAGATGGCAACATCAGAATTCTTAGGGAGTGATGTCTCACTAGACCTATCTGGATTCTCTCTTGTGCCCCATAAGATGCATTCTTACAAAGTCATCTTTACCCTTCTTACAGGGAAGATACTAGATGCCACCAGAAGGGCAAAGCCAAAAGGACACAGAGCCATTATGGAATGGAGTCTTGCCCAAAATTAGAAAAGGAGAAAAGAACAGGCAAGAAGGAAGGAGAGGAGGAGAGGAATGAGAGGACAACAAAATCTATACCCCTGTGATGTCACAAGTCAACAATAGTAGACACTTCTGGACTGTTCCTTTAAGGACACAGTTGGAGAAAGGACAACGGAGACAGTTTCTGCACAGGATTTAAAGAGTCTTTATTTTTCCAGGCTACAGGGCTACAATGTAACAGTAAAGCTAAATAAAGGGCTAAATAAAGCTGCTATAGAAAGTTGGCAAACTTCCCCCTTTACAAGCCCCTCCCGCTTAAGCAACATTTGTTGTTGCAACAACAAAGTTAGGAAAAGGACAAAACATTCAATTCAATATTGCTTTGGTGACAGAGAGACAGGGGAAGCTGCACGATGTTCCCTGGTGGCTTCTTGATTTATCTCATTATTTCTTGGCTCTTTGGCCTGCCACATACAGTGTGTAATATTATCCAAACACCATCACACACGAACAAATGGAGAGCTACATCCCAGTCCTGGATCTATGCCTCATTTTAAACATTGGACCGTATATTGTGTGCCTCAAGAGAAGGCTGAAGGGAGCAGGAAGCGATTGCAAAGAACCAGCCTCAAACACACCTCTAACCCACATATTAATTATAATATGGCTTTATAATTAGGGGCTGTGCACCACACAAAGCATCGCCCCGGAAAGAGCACATGTTGCCTGTACCTTTCGCACATCAATGAGGAGTGTATCGCCAGTGTTCCCATCCAGTGTAATTCCTAGAAAAACCTATATGGTGCAGCTCACTCCATTAAGTGTCAGACTCATCCAGTGAGCTATTTAGAACAAAGAAATCAAAATTGTAAGGGTCTCTCTCTCTCTATTCTTTCCACTGTGCCAATACTTCACTTTTTTAAGCCTCTTTCTCCCCCCTCCTCTCCTCTCCCTCTCCTCTCTCTTCTCTCTATCTTTCTATCTCTCTGTCTCTCTCTCTCTCTCAAAAGCACACATAAAGCTAAACAAGTTTCCATTCCATATAAATTCAGATGATGAATGTACACAAAGCCCCCCAGGAGATTTGCAATGGAAATGTCCCCTGGCTCTTAGCTACAGAGCCCAATGGGCAGTATCTGATTTGGAATTCAAATTCTCCCCCAAGACAGCAGCCCTTTATTGCATTTCTGATACTCATTGCCTCCTGGCTGGCCACATCCCATAGACCACATATCCTTGGGGCAATTCTAACTCCTCACCAAAAGACATTGAGGTGACTGGTCAAATGGAACCACCCAAAGATACAGAACTGACACTCACACATCTCTTGTCCCAGGCTCTTACTCTTGGCCATCTGCTAATCTCTGTGACTACTACACTATGGAAGGGGCCATGTCTGTGGCTGCACCAGGTACCTGTTGACCAGCCTCTCTTCTCCACCCCCTCCAGCACAAATCCTCACTGCAGGCAGTGACACATGCTTCCTGATTCATCTGGGTGGCCCAGCCTCATTAGGAAGGGATTTGGTGCCTGTTAGTTAATTGAGGCCCGTTCCTGCCACCTGCCACTCTCTGGCCTCATCTGCACACTAACTGTTCCTAATTGTCATCATACGGTAGATCCCGGCAACAACTTGAGAACAGGTCCTCAGAAGTTTGTGCAGGCCCCACGATGCTGTGGGAATAAGAGTTGTGGGAGCATGGGGTGTGGTGACAGTTTATCAGAGGCCAGAGGCTTGGAGAAAGGCGCCTTGGGCTAACCTCAGTCATGCTTTGTGAATCAGGGGTGCAAAGCCTTCCTCAGATCCAGACAAACTCTGAGCCCAGACTACACAGCAAGGAGATATGGTTTGCTATTTGTGTAACATCTGCGGCCCATGCATGCGTATAACTGAAAAAGGCTGGGATGTCAATTCAGTATCCTGTTGGGAGGTTAGAGAGGGAAGCAGAGGGGAAAACACAGAACTTCTGGGAAGTCAAACACACAGTAAATGAAGAGAGACTGGGGGAGGAGGCATGAGAAGGACCATTGGACTGAAGAGTTGGGAAGAATTTTGATGTCGATACACAATTCCTATCTGGTAAGAAAGATGTCAGTTCTGAGTTACTGAGTACCAGGACCTATAGAAAGGGAAAGAATGGGCCCTGGGGAAAGAAGAAAGACTGGGATCGAGGAAGCTGAAGGATGGAGAGGCTCAGGAGCCATGTCTATACGAACCCACCTGGACTTCCCAGGAACCCAGTTGCGGCAAGCAAAGTGAAGGCGAGTGCTTTGGCTTTGGGTTCCATCTGGTTTTATTTTTCCACTATAAACACATTTCCCTGGGACTCTGAGAGGAACACTTCTGGAACAATCAACAACCAGGGATTGTTGATTGTTGAAGGAAGAAAGGAGAGAGGTAGAGAGGGAGGAGGAGGCATGGAAGAGGGACAGGGTCAATTGTAGAAGCCCCAACATGGGAAACTTCATATGCTTTCAGAAGTTTCTGCTGTTGCTGACCAGACCCATGTCACCAGCTCTAAAAAGGTCCTGTCCTGCCAGCTCTCCACAAACAGATCTAAGGGGAGGGTAACTGTACACAGGAGAACAAAGGACCTTCTGCCCTGACACTCAGACACACATTTTCTTAGGATTTGTTGCATGGTATAACACTCAGCACCACCAGTTTTCTTTTAAGTTTCTTTAAGGAAGTCTTCCCACCTTTGGGGTGCTCCTGTGTACACTCGCTGGCCATGTTGCCAAGTATCAACATGCCCTGTGCATCTTCATGCTGCTCGTGTGTCTTACGGAGCCCAGTTCTGCCCGGGAAACAAACCCCAAAGCTTCCCTTCTCACACCTTGCCCAGAGGCTCCAGACTCTAAATCCCCCGCCTCCCTAATGTCACTCACCACCTTTCCTGCTCACTTCCTCCAGCCTGAGAACCCGAGGGGCCTGGTCGATGCTGATTCCAAGAGCTGGCAGATTTCAAAGCAAAAAAAAAGGAGAGAGTGGCAGTTTGACACCACACTGTCACAGTTAAAATGGGCTCGGCGCGTGACCCGGGCTCGGACACTGATGCCTCGTGCCCAATCACAGCTGAGGTTGCATCTGCCACAGTTCACGGCCGCTGCTCCATGCTGGGGGACCAGATGCCTCTGTTGATGCTGCTCCTCTCCAGGCCTTCTGCCGGACACGCGGCCACAAGACACAGCTCGGCCACCCGTCACTGGGCATCATCTGCCTCTGCAGCCTGCCCTTTGTACACAATCCTCCCTCCATCCCTCTGTGTCCCCACACCTCCCCACAAGCAGAGTAGATAGTTCTCATCTTAAGTTTGACCTGAAGGAGCCAGGTAGAAATAAAAGGCTAACCAGGGGGACTTTGATTCCTGCCACACGCAAAACAACACGGAGAGCTCAAAGACGGGGCCAGGAGGCCAGTAGAACCCTGCCCTGTGTCCCCACAAGACTCCTGTTCAAATGTCACCGTGGCTGTTAAGAATATTGACATTAGAGAACAAGTTTAAAAACTGCGCAGTTAACCTCCTTATCGGAGTTGACCTGTTTGTTGGAAGTTTGGAGGCAGGAGGAAGGAGGAGTGTCAGAGCAGGCAGCTCAGTGTCATCCATCAGTGTGACCTCAAAATGGACTTGGGTTTTGTATTTTAAGTAAATCTTCTTAGAAACGGGAAGATTTTTTTTTCTTGCACTAATCCTAGACATCTGCCTTGTCAGGAGACCTCCTAGAGAACTGGTCCCAATCATCATTTTAACTCCACCCTCTGTTCTTTGACTCTGCAGTACTACTAGGGACTCTGATCCCAAGTACCATACCTTTGGCCAGAGAAGGGGATGGGGTGAAATGTTCTCTGGGTGTCCAAGCGACAGCTGTCCTTTACATGCCACAGGCTGTTCTTGATGGTGACTGACTCCTGTAACATCATGGCTCTTTGTCACTGTCTTGGTCCTGCAGGTCCACTTCTCATTTCCCCAATCCCTCCCCTCACACACACCCTGTTACCAAACACATCTCTGTTCAAACTGGAACCTCAGAATGAGGCCTTGCCTAGATCTTATATTTCAACGCCACTCTTACACAAGAAAGATACAATCCACCAGTTGAGCCTGAAGCTGCAGATCTATCCAAACCCTATAGACAGTATGTTTCCTAAGCATGAGATATGCAACAAAGTTCAAATGGTAAGTTAGATACCATGAGAAGGCAACAATAACTCACAGTGAGCGGTAGCCGTTATAATGATCCAGTACAATAAGAGTTATTTCAAACTTAGGAATTGCCGATTAATTGAATTTTTCATCTATGTTCTTTGATCAGAGTTAGCCATAGGTCACTGACACTGCAGAAGCGAAAACCGTTGGCCGGAGGACATCTGTGCCCATGGCAGTGGGTATCCAAGCTACAGACCTCACTTCTAGACTGTCCCAGAGTTGTATCGAGCATACTGGGAAGGTTGTTAAAGTAGACAGGTGAGTGAGCGCTTGAGCAGCTCCCACAATGGCAGGAAAACCTTCCTTAGTCACTGAAATTCACTGTGCTAATGGCATAGGAGGAAACCAATTAAATATTAATTATCATTCCAGCATTAAACATTTTAGGATGTAGCTGCTGAGGAGGGAGCAAGAGATTGTGACTCTTGGCTAGCAGGAATATTACTGGAAGTGTTATATTTGAGCCAGAGGAACTCAGAGAAACACAGAGGTGAAAGCAGGAGAGAGGGAGATCCGTGAAGAGGAAAACTCATTCTCTCCACTACTAAGCATACAGGACAGGCCACTCATGGCATTAGGTAACAGAGACACAAAAATGAAGATGACTCTCTCCATGCCCCTGGGCATGATGACATTTTTATTGAGAAATTCGAAATAGAAGCCTCATGGTGATTTAACAAATGAGGTCTCAAAACGGAATGAATTTATAACCTGGCAGTTCCCTAAATATAACTATCAAATATAATTGGTTATATTTAGTCATTCACAAGTCCCTGGAACCGGCATGTTTGCCACAGCAAGATTCGAGGGGACTATCGTATCAACACTCTAAATCTAGAAATAATATTTATCATTCCTTAGGTACATAAAAAGCACCCACTAAGTGCTCTGGGTGGCTATTAGAAGCATTTGGATTAGTAGATTTGAGTTTATACAATCTGATATAATATGATATGGTATATGTGATGATTCAGTACAATATAGTAGATGATGTAATACTATCTCTGCTCATGTGGTGTTTTCTGAACAAGATCATGTTAGATATTGGTTTACCACTTAGAAGCCCTATCCATGCTTTCCCTTTTGGAAATGACTTAAAATCTGAGCCAAAGCTCCATTTTAAGTGCTAACACAAGGTGACTCTAAAAGTGGGGGCATACATAGACTGGTTAACCCCATGTCAACCCCGGCAGCCATGAAATTTTCCAGACACTGCCTTTCCCCTGGGCTACACTGCAGCTTTTTGTTTGTTTGTTTGTTTGTTTGTTTGTTTTGTTTTTAGAGATAAGGTTTCTCTGTGTAGCCCTGGCTGTACTCACTCTGTAGACCAAGCTGGCCTCGAACTCAGAAATCCACCTGCCTCTGCCTCCCAAGTGCTGGGATTAAAGGCGTGCACCACCACTGCCCAGCCTACACTGCAGCTTTGTCATGGTTGTTTTAATAAATCTTGTTCTTTCTGGGCTGCCTCCATTCAAAACAACCCCCATGCATGTCTCCAAAATCAGGGCAATCAACAAACCAAAAATTCAACCGTTCTGTCTCCTGACTCCCTTCTTCAGTGTGTGTTGCTCTCCAAAGCAGGGAAGTTTAGAATCACCTGCCCGTGATTCAGCACCAAGGACACCTCTCACGCTTTTAGACATGCTTGTCTTACTCCTTTCTGTTATAAGGCAATCGGGGATAGTGAGATTGACTCATCGAGTAAAGATGCTTGCTACCAAGCCTGACAAGCTGACTTCAAATCCTAGGAGCCTACATGGCAGAAGAGGAGAACCTGACTCCTGCAAGCTGTTCTCTGACCTCACATACATTTACACAAATAGGTTAAAAAAATATGAAGCCTTGAAACTACCCTCTCATCAAGGAAAGTACCCACTCCAAACATAATCCCAATGATAACTTTCAAGCAAAAAAAAAAAAAAAGCAAAAATTATTATATTAATTAATGTTTTAAGTTAGCTTCTTTAATAGTTTTAAGTTAACTTCTATATCTCAAAGATAAGCCACAAAAGGCTGGGATGTTTTCAGTTATAACACAAATAAAAGGCACAGAAGCCATGATGATGGGACCTCCAGGGACATGTGACTATAGATACTCACGTGACGGATGATCAAGCCAAGCTCTGCCAGTGTGGGGAACCTGCCTGGAACACATGGATCAGGCACTCTGTCCTATTGACCACACACTCTCTTCCACATTGTGCTCAAACTAAGAAGCCAGATTTATGCCTAGACCTGCTCCATCTTACTGCTAAGACATTTTCTCCAGTTAATAAATGTCTCAATCAGCAGGCTTTTGAAAGAGCATCTCTTTGGGGGATTTATTATAAATTAACAGCTTTCAGAACATTCTCCTTTTCTTCTTACCAAGAGCCATACTGTGTATTCTTGTCAGGTCTCTGGTGCTAGAGGCTCCTGATGCTCTTCTCCACATCATTGTGCAATAATGGGTGATAATAATCTTGGTTTTCATCAATGATGAAGTAAAGATCTGAACAGCCAAGTTCTTACCCAAAGAGACACAGCTAACAGCAAACAGAGAGACTCTTGCTTGTTCTGGTTCCCGAACCCTTGGCACTTACCCATCACCTGCTTACAAACCTGTAGGCTGAGCTCTGTAGAGCTCAGCCTGAAAAGGGCAATCTATGAATAGAAAAGTAGAAAATATTCACTTTCTAGTCCCTGCCACTTATGCATGTTATAGTTTGAATACAAAAATGTTTCCCGCTTGGTTCCTAGCTGTTTGGTGCTGTTTTGGAAGATTCTAGAATTTTTAGAAAGTGGTATGTCTCTATGGTTCTAGTCTAGCTCTGCTCTCTGCTTCCTGGATTTCCAATATAATGTAATCAGCTGCCCTTGCTATGGCTGCCTCAGCTACACACCTCTACCAGTTCTTCGTCACCATGGTAGATTATATCCCCTCAGAGAATAACACCCACCTCATGGTGTTTCTGAAAGAGCTTTGGTGTTGGCGATGAGACAAATAGCTCATACTAATGAGTTATTATATATACTAATTTTATTATAATATACTATATTAATATATATAACATATTTTCAAAGATAACTAGTCTTTAGGTTTCTTAAAATGATGTGGCTGGAGAGATGGATCCACAGTTAAAGTACACACTGCTCAGTAAGTACTGACTTTTGTGGGCAGTTGCATCATGTGCATATCCCACAGACAGAGACACACACTTACATATGATTAAAAATAAAGTAAATCTTGAAAACCACTCAATGAGTCTACTCATTGTTATGAAGGCCATGTGTGCCTTCAGATTCCTCTGGGTCGACACCATAGCTGAGGGGGTTGTTGGGGAAGTAACCATAATCCAGCAGAGAGGGATGGGACCCCCACCAGAAGAAACCACCAGGAAGCAGGAGCCAAGCGATGCTGGGCAGAGGGTGATGCCCAGCGTGAATTTTTTCAAAGTTGACACGGTTCTATGCCCATGGCCATGAACTTTTCTAGAATATTACTGCTCTCTATCAAGAGACATGAAGTAGAGACACACAGTTCTAATTTGGGCAGGACTCTGACTGCCTTTGTGAGCAAAACGCAGATGTGTAATGGAAGTCTTGCCCAAATTCTCTGAAGCCAGGTAGTAAGACATTAGTAATACAGCCTTTGCTTGGCTCACTCTCAGAGTCCCCCCTGCCCCGACCCACCAAATGGAGCTGTCCAGCTAGCTGACAGTTCCAGCTAAGATTTCAACCTCCAACAGGCACCAACTGTAAACCTGTGAGTGAGAGGCCACTCTGGAAACTAGGTTGTTTTGCATAGACCCTGTTCTTTGGGGGCACCAAGATCAAGCAAGGCAAAGTTAGAAAGCCCTGCTAGAGCCTGGAATGCTGGGGCTGCCATAGCTTGCACAGGGATGATCCCCTTCTGAGCCTATTCTGAGCTTTAGTTCCTTGGTGTGTCATGTTGGGAGGTGAGGCCTGGTGGGACGTGGAGGGTTCATAACATAGTCATGACTTTCTACAGTTATGAATGAACCAGACCACCCCCCACCCTCAGAGCTCCCAGGGCCTAAACCACCAAATTACACATAGAGGGGCCCATGGCTCCAGCTGTGTATGTAGCAGAGGATGGCCTTATCTGGCATCAATGGGAGGAGAAGCCCTTGGTCCTGTGGAGGCTCAATGCCCCAGTGTAGGGGAATGCCAGGGTGGGGAAACAGGAGTGGGTGGGTGGATGGGGGAGCACCCATTTAGAGACAAAGGGAAGGGGGATGGGATGGGGGGTTGCAGAGGGGAGACCAGGAACGGGGACAACATTTGAAATATAAATAAATAAAATAACCAATAAAAAATTGAAAAGAATAGAAAAAAATGAATGAACCAGAATAAGAGTCAGCCCCTCGCCTCTGTTTTGCATGCAGCTATTTGCCTTTCTAGCCCACACCATGTATAAAGTAACATGAAGCCATCATGAGAGCTGGCCAACTGACTTGGAACTTCTCAGCCAAAAGCAACTCCTCTTCTTCATCGGTTATCCAATCTCAGATACTGTTATAGCAACAAAAACAAAGAAATTATCTTTTTCATTTATTTCCATTTACTTCTCTGAGTTATTCAATCAAAATGACAGAATAAAATATTCTCAAAAACTGCAGCCATCCATGGCTTAATGCATGTAAACTTCCCTGCCCGAGTTCAAGACTAAAATAAGCCACTAGTCCCATCATTCCTTACAGCTCATCCGACATTTGTAGTCCCCACTGCTCATCCAGAAAGAGTTGGAAGGAACTGCTGTGGATTTTACAGAAGTCTCTGTGTTGTGACAAAGTTCATGGCTCCCCGAACCACCTGCCTCTGATTCCCACCAGAAGCCATCATTCCTGATTAAAGCAAACACTGTCAATTTGGCCACAGCCCCAGGCTGTTCTGGTCCCCTCTGAAAACATTGCCAAACAGCTCCCTGATCTGGTTACGTTAGGTCACGGTATCCATGGGTGGACAAAATGTAGTAAAAATTTTATGGGCCACTTGAGACCTATTGGATCAGCAAGGAACAAGCTAGGTCCAAAAGAGCACAGTTGGATCTAAGTCTTTTCAGAAAGTACTCGCATATGGGAACTTCCCGAGACTCCTCTGGCCCCTCAGCAGCCGGTGCCTCCACCCCCATCATTCTTCTTGTCAGCCCTGCCAGTGCACTATTCTCTTTCAGCTCCTGTGAACAAAGACATTTTCAGAGCTGGGTCTTTCTCTTTTGTTGCAATTCTAGAGAGCTCTTCAGGGGAGAGGGTAGAGTTGGGGGATGTGGGGGCCTACAGCCTGTCCAGAGGGCGTTATCTCTGTCAAATGCCTATAGGCCTCCAGCAGAGCTGGCTTAACTTTGAGGAGTGGTATGTACATGTGTGTGTGTGTGTGTGTGTGTGTGTGTGTGTGTGAGAGAGAGAGAGAGAGAGAGAGAGAGAGAGAGAGAGAGAGAGAGAGAGAGAGAGAGAGAGAGAGAGAGAGAGAGAGAGAGCACACTCACAGACACACACTCAGGTCCCACCAGGGAGGGCCCTGAGCATTCTGCACATTTAGATCAGTTCTTTCTTGCTGGTGCTGGGGAGCCACTGAAGGTCTCCAGCAAGAGAGTAAACAGTCCTCAGCTCTCCAGGGCTGCTGGATCAACACTAATATCCAAAGAGTACAAGAGTCCTGGGGAACCCATCAGAATCCTTAGGTTCCACTCCCACGGGAATCCCTGGGGAGGTTTCAGTTCAGAAACCAGAAATGCAGACTCCTGGTTAATTTTGTTAAAGGCTAGACTCTGGGGGTCTTTTCATTTCCTCAGTTTTATAGCAATAAAATGGGAAGAAAGGTTTGTTATGTCTGCACCCACACATCAGCCAATAGCAAAAGGAGCAGTACTTTATGGTTTACCCCTCAAAGTCATTTGACAGGTGTCTGAAGAGAGAACTCTGGGCTCTGGGGTCATGAAGGAGAACATTCACCTCCTTGAGAGTAGTCAGAAGAAAGAGAGTTCCTCTAACCACGACAGACTAACAGCTGAGTAACTTTGTTTGCTTTTCGTTTATCCAGGGAGGTTCTCACTTAGCCCAGGCTGGACCTTAGCCCACTATGTATCTAAGAATGACTTAGAATTTCAGATCCTACTGCTTCCACTTCCTAAGTGCCATGGATAATAGGCATGGACCGCCAGAAACCTCTGTTTCTAAAGTAATATTTTGATTTAGGATGTGTTATATATGGTATCCATAGAGTCATGTATAATTATATATAACTATTCACATATATAACTATTTACATGTATGGATGTGGTATATTATTATAGACTCATGTGTAATTGCCAAAGACAGATGCAGGAATGTCTTCTATCACACATGATCTTCTATAACGGGGCTCATTCTTCTTCCATCGAGAGAGGAGTCTATGCCCAGCCACTTTAGGTTTAGGCAGACTTTTAACTCACCTGCAACCAACAGTCTAAGACGGGAGTGAGTTGCAGGGCTCTTGGAACAAAACCATAAAAAGTTCCGTAACTTCCACATTGGCCCCTGGGACATTTGTACAGTCCCAGAAATCCCACACCCTGAAAGGTCGGAGACGCAGCCATGACTAGTCTTATGTCAACCTGGCACACTTTATAGTCAGTTTGGAAGAGAGTACCTCAATTGAGAAAATTGTCGTTGGCCCCACCAGACTGGCCAGTTGACAAGCCTGTGGCCATTTTTGGTTGATGATTGATGAAGGAGACAAAGCTCACTGTGGGCAGTGCTTTACTCAGAGCAGAACATTACTTGGGTAGTCCTGAGTGTTATAAGAAAGGAAACTGAGCAAGCCATGGGAAACAAAGCAGTAAGTGATGTTCCTCCATGTCTCTGCTTCCTGCCTCCAGGTCCCTGCCCTGAGTTCTTGTCCTAGCTTTCCCTGGGGACAGACTTACAGACTATAATCTGAAATAAATCATTTCCTCCCCAAGTTGCTCATAGTCATTGTGTCTTACCACAGCAGTAGAAACCCTTACTTAGGCAGATGCCCAAACATTCCCACATAAAAAGATCTCCCAGAAAGACATGTGAACACACACGAAGAGAAAAGGACATGTAGCCAGCTACTGTAGACCTGGGTCTCTAGTTTCCGGTCCTGAACACCATATGACTGCAGTTACATGAGCGACCCCAAGGCTTAACCCTCTGCTCAGAATGTCCTGAATCAAAGTCTCACAGAGGAAATAAAACAGTGGTTGCTTGGGCCGACCATCTCACACTGGTGTGCAGTAGGTAGATAAGAAGGCAGCAGAACATCAAGGACCAGAGTTGTTCAATATCTAAAGCTCAGGGCATGGTGCTGAGCTGGCTTGCTCTTCTCAAAACAGCTACCAGCAGTTTGGTGGGTGACAGGCATCCACAAAGGTTTTACACGTTGGAACCCTAAGAACAGTCTGGCCTGTCAGTCCCCTGGCTCCACTGTCAACAATTTCAGTAGTGGGTTTTTCCTCTCTCCTGCCTCTAGGAGTCCCCTTGACCAACCACTGACACCCAAGCCCTTTCCTCAGGCAGTCAAGAGGACCCAATTAAGACACTAGGGTGACCTAGCTCAAGGAGCTATATCTCCCTACAACAAAGGAGGAAGGACACTCCCAGCTCTGTGGCCAGTGACAGGAGAGCCACTGGAAACCAGCAGAAGCCACCCCGACCCCTCTCTTCCCTACCATCTGTCCCCTACCTATCTGTCAAGCGGGGTTAAAGAGTAGGATTCACCTAGTTCTGTGACAACCGGCTTGTGGCTCTGTGACAAGGCTTTCAGGGCAGGGCCATCTCGAGGGATGGCAGGGCTGTGGGAAGACCTGGCTGGTCTGGAGGCAGGGAGGTGGGGAGGCTGGAACAGCACAAAGTGTGGGAACAGATGGGGCTTCTTGTGCACGAGGGCTAATTAAGGCACTCAGCAGCTCAGAGCCTGGGCCCTGGATACTGCCCACAGCTTCCAGGGGCTGAGGGTGAAGGGCTGCACACTGTTCCCCAGGTCAGCAGTCTAAGCTGGAGAGCTCAGTCCTGAGAGAAGGCTGGAGGGAGAGGGGTCATCCCAGAACCACCATCTCTCCAAAGAGCAGCAGTTTCTGATCCTCTCGGAGTGGTCATGCTGCAGTGGCCCTAAGGGGGAGCCAAGGAAAAGGGTGCAGGGAATGAATGAAGGTCTCTGTATAAGGAGAGGGTTGTCACCACTGTCCCAGGTAACGGGGCTAATCCTAGATGATACATGTGAAATTCTCAGATTGACTCTGGGTGTGTGCGTGTTTGTGTGTGTGTGTGTGTGTGAGTGTAAGAGAGAGTGTATAGGAGTGTGTATGTGTGTGAGTGTATGTGTGTGAGTGTATATGTGAGTGTGTGTGAGTGTAAGAGAGAGTGTGTATATGAGTGTGTATGTGTATGAGTGTGTGTGTGAGTGTGTGTGTGAGTGTGTGTGGGTGTTTGTGTGTGCATATGTGTGTATGTGTATGTATGAGAGTGTGTGTGAGTGTATATACATGTATCTGTGTGCAAGTGTGTGTGTGAGTGAGAGAGAAAGTATGTATGTGGGTGTGTGAGAGTGTGAGTATGCTTGCATGTGAGTGCACATGTGTGTGCAAGTGTATATGCATGTGAGTATATGTGCATACAAGTGTGAGGGTGTACATGTGTGAGTGTAACTGTGTGTATATGTATGTGCAAGTGTGTGTCTTTAA
>JADRCD010160313.1:0-15341 GCA_019843815.1 Montemys delectorum | reverse complement strand
ACACACACACACACACACACACACACACACACATATACACGCACGCACAAATAAACATAAACCATAAGATGGCTAAAACAATCCTGAATAATAAGAGAATTGCTGGAGCAATCTCAAGTTTCAAGTTGTGTTACAGAGCTGCAGTAATAAGATCAACATGGCATTGTCATAAAAACAGACATGGTACTCAAAGGAATAGAAAACACAGATACAATTCCACACACCTACAGACACCTGATTTTTGATAAAGAAACCAAAGAAATACACACTGGAGAAAAGACAGCATGTTCCACAAATGGTGCTAGTCAGCCTGAATGGAAGCATATACTAGAATAAAATAGATCTCTATCTATCACCCCACACAAAACTCAGCTCCAGAACAATCAAGGCATTCAACCTAAGACTAGGAATCCTAAATTTGGGAGAAGAGAAAGAAGTGAATAGGTTTGAACTTAACACAAGAATGAGCCTTCCGAACAGTACATCAATAGAACAGGCATTCAAACCAACAATTAATAATCGGGTCCTCATGAAGGTTAAAAAAAAAAAAAAAAAAAAAAAAAAAAAAACCTTCCACATAGCAAAGGACACCATCATTCAAGCAAAGTGGCAGGCTACAGAATAGGAAAAAAAACTTTACCAATTATACATCTCCTAGGAGGTTAGTTCCTAGAATATGTCAAAAATGACAAAAACTGACCAGCAAGAAAACAAATAGCCAATTTTTAACTTGGGTATAGAAGTAAGCAGAGAGTTCTCAAAAGATGAAACGCAAATGTCTTCTTAGCCACCAAGAAGGGAAAATTAAAACTACTATGAGATTTTTCTCTTACTCTAGTCAAAATGTCCAAGATCAATAAGACAAAGGACAGCATGTGCTGGAGGATCTAGGGAAAAGGAGCCACTTATTTACTAATGGCGGGCGTACAAACTTGTACAGCCTCTATTGAAATCAGTATTAAAATTTCTCAAAAAGATGAAAATTGACTTATCACACAGTCCAGAGATGGCACTCTTGAACATTCACTCAAAGAACTGTACCTATCACTATAGAGATTCTTGCTCTTCCATGTTCATTGCTACTCTGTTCCCAATAACCAGAAATGGGAAACAACTTAAATATCTATCAACTTATAAATAGATAATGTCTTGGTTTCTTTTTTTTTTTTTTTTTTTTTTTTTGAGACAGTCTTACTATTTAGGCCAGACTGGCTTAGGTTCCTAATTCCCCTTCCTCAGCCTCATTAGTTCTAGAATTTTAGATATACACCAAATTGTATTTATATAATAGTAATGGACAATTAGATGCTGATTTTTAAATGTTTAGAAGAAAGGGGAAGTATTTCATGGTCCTTTCAGGTCAGGTCAGAGGCTCTTAACCTAAAGAGCCAAATAAACACGGAATTTCAGAAGAGTCTTGGAAAAGATACAATTATTCTGGGACACCTTTTCTTGTCTTCTTAATCACTCTGTGTGGATGGTGCAAAAGATCCAGGACCTGAGGTCTGAGTAACTGTCTAAATCTTTCAAAGAGTAAGAGAAGAAGCCTAGTGACCCGGTGGTCTAGGACAGCTCACCTTGAGACCTTGAGGAAATACTTCTATTGTTAAGTAGACTCAGTGGCCCCATCAAGAGACTCAGCAAGCCTCTAGCTCAGTGACCCATGAGATGCCAGTTCTCCTGCCCACAAAAATAAAGTGCTGTACCTTCTTTCAAGGTAGCACTGTATTGATCCTATGGCATGAGGGTCTGCTAGGATTCGTAGCAGGAGGAGGAAAGGTCAGAGGGCTGGAAAGGAGGGAAGCTTAGCCTGTCTAGGCTGCTTCAGTAGGCTAGCATCAGGGAAGTTCCTAAGGTGAGGGGAAAGGATGTAAAAGCTGTTTGCAGAAGTTCAGGACCAATGCATCCCAAGAGTTCATCCCTCAAATCTAACAGAGTCCAAATAGCCACAGGTTTAGCCACAGGTGAGAAAATAGAGGGGAATACAACCCTATTACCTGGCAGACAGCCTTGTGTATGTCACAGGGGTTGCCATGATAAATCCCTACATGCTGGGTGACTTTATCAATAGAAGTGTTTCCTCGTGATCTTAAGGTAAGCAGTCCAAGACCATAGAGCCATTAGGTGTGATGACCTCTTCCCTTCCTGCTTGACTAGATTTAGAACTACTGAGGTGGAAATACCGTTCTAGACATATCTGTCAGGGAGTTTCCAGAGAAGCTTAACTGAGAAGTCCCACCCTATATATAAGCCAGATCCCTTGACTGAATAGAAGTGGGGGAGAAGAGGAAACCTGGTGAACATTAACGTTCCTCTCTCTGCTTCCTGACTGTGGAAGCAGTGTGAGCCACTCCACACTCCTATTTCTGTACCTTCTCTACCAGAGTAGACAGGTCCCCCAAGCCATAATCCGAAATAAATGCTTTCCTCCTTAAGTTGTTTATAAGAACTTGATCATGCATCAAGAGACGCAAGTAACACAGGAGGACTGGTTTCCTCCAAAAGGAGCTAACATAGTAGGGACTGGTTTCTTCTAAGCCACTTTCCTTGGTTCACAGCACACTGCCTTTTCCTGTCAACACATAGTCTTTTCTGGGAATGTGTGTCCAAATGCCCACTCCTTGTAAGAACACAAGTCATATTTGCACAGATCCCACTCAAACAACCTAATTTTGACTTCCTAGCTTCCTTGTATAGTTATATTTGGAGGTATTGGGGGGTTAAGATTTCAAAATGTGAAATTGGGGTGGACAATTCTGCCTTTAACAGCCCCTCACCCCCTCCTCCTTCTCCTGCCCCCTCCCATGTCTACAGCTGCTAGGAGACCCAGGGTCCTTGTCTGTTTCCATCGCCATCACAGATCAGGTCAGACAGAAGTAGGCTACTCTTACACACACCATCTTCCACTTGGTTCAAAGCCCACAGCCCTTTCTCCCTCCAGGCCCTATCATCAGATTTCCACCTCCCCCACCCCAAGAGGGACTCCAAGCTCCAAGCTCCTCCCTCCCCTTCCCCTCCTACTCCAGTGATGCATACCCCCTCCCCCACCCCTGCTCAACCCATCTCAGGATTACCACATTTAGGAAACCAAAATGACCTATTTAGGCTGTGACCCAGTTACAACAGAAATGCCAGTCACACTGTCCAGAAGGGGAAAACTGGATGACCGCAGATGCAATTGATACTAGGTCAAGGGAGATATGAGAGAAGCCTTCAGGGGCTCACCTACCAAAGATGCTATTGTAATACATCCTAAAGAAATAGGAGCAATTCCCAGGAAGCCCCAGCCCCACCACCCTGCTGTGGCATCCGAGTACTGTGTGAGATTTGCCAGCCTTGTATGTGGCCAGGAAATGAGTGAAATAGGTTTCATTTGTCTTCTTTTGTTTGGAGGTGGGATGAACATCTCCAGCCATCTAGAGCAAATACTATCCCAAGAAACACGGTAGCTCATTACTCAGACATGGAAACCGGGGCATCAATAGAAATTCTGGTACACCCTTCCCTAACTTCCTTGGACCAAGGAAGGGCAAGATGTATCTGAAGGCGTCGGAATTTGACCCTTCTGTAGTAAATGTCAATTTGGGTAAATGTCTAACTCTGAAAAGTGGCTTTAATTTTTGAAGGGAATGGCCCGTTTCCCAAGGATACTTGTGTCCCTAGCCCCGGAGGCAACCCTAAGCCCGTTACACTCTCCATTGGGAGCTTAAGTCTTAGGGAGATAAAAGAAAATGGCTGGGTGTCTTTAAGATCCTCCAAGACATCTGATCATAGGACAGACTCGGACTCAGAGCCTGTCTCTTCTGATAACTGCAGCAACTCTGAGACTTCCTAGTTTTCACCTACTTGGCTTGTATTTAGCCAGGTCAGTCTACTCACTGCCATCAAAACAGTCATGAATGACGCAATTTTGTTATAGTCATACCTCAAAATCTACATGTGATAGATAGTCAATAGCTTTATTTTAAATGGAAAAGGATAAACATCTAATATGGACCCCACACTGTTGCATGGAGCTTTTGCTACCCCTCCTAAGCTCCGGGAATGGACCACACTACCAGCCCCAGCCCGAGAATATTGAATTCATGGATAAAAAACACAGACACATACAATTACTCCATTTTTAACTTGCCTTATTGGCTCAACTGCTGTAATGACTTACAACTATTGTAACTGGCAGAGCTAAACTAGCAATCCCCAGAGTATGGCTCTAGAGCTAAAAATAAGAAAAAATAAAAGAAAATGAAATAAAATAAAATAAAATAAAATAAAATAAAATAAAATAAAATAAAAATTGTGCCTTCTTGGGACGGCATGTCCTGAACCTTGTTTGGGCAGCACAGTAGAGCTAGCCCTGGTGGAGGGGGAACATGTGAGCTAGCCCCACCCCTTGACCACCTTGAGGTGGAGAGGGAACAGGAGTGATACCCTGCCTGCCCACAGCCCTGAGGTAATTGAGAGAGCTAGTCATTCAAACAAGACAGCTAGCCCAGCCCTCCGCCAGCTACAGCTCTTGGAAGAGTAGACTTCAGACCTTGACTGGGCTGCACAGTGGAACTGGCACTGGAGATATAGGCGTGGGTAAGTCATCTCCGAAGGCATTAGAACAGATGAGCTGACCCTGCTTCCTGTAGATGGTAGCATTGGGTGGCCTAGCAGGGACAGTGCTGGAGAGCTTACCCTGGTAGTACAGATAAGGGAGAGCCAGCAGGACGACCAGCTCAGCTATGACCGAGGTCCAGATCCAGGGCACTACGTAGGCCCACCCCAAAATTTACAACATCTGTGAACTGTTGGGGCATGTGAAAGGGCCGGTCCTGCAGATCCAAAACTGTAGGATCTCATGACACAGGACAACAGGATAGCGGGAAGGAGGCCGGGTAAGAATCCAATATTGACTGTGTCACAAAAGCCAGAAGCCTTGAGCCAGATCAATGACTC
This sequence comes from Montemys delectorum, assembly GCA_019843815.1. Taxonomy (NCBI): domain Eukaryota; kingdom Metazoa; phylum Chordata; class Mammalia; order Rodentia; family Muridae; genus Montemys; species Montemys delectorum. The sequence goes on along the minus strand of JADRCD010160313.1, from coordinate 10,400 downwards.
ATTGCAAGTAAAGATTATGGATGGGAGGCGGGGGTGTACTATGGGACATACTGACATACTACAACTTCTACAAGATGTTTCTATGCTTTGTTGTTTGTGTGTGTGTGTGTGTGTGTGTGTGTGTGACTGTCTCTCTGTCTCTGTCTCTCTGTCTCTCCGTCTCTCTCTCTCTCTTCTCTCTCTCGCTCTCTCTCTTTTCTCTCTCTCTCTCTCTCTCTCTCTCTCTCTCTCTCTCTCTCTCTGTGTGTGTGTGTGTGTGTGTGTGTGTGTGTGTGTGTGTGTGTATGCTTTTAATACTAGTCAAAGCTGAAACAGGTAGCCTGGATATAGATGAGGATGTCTGAGATCTGCCCTGCTAGGAGAAATCCCAGGTCTCCTAAAGCAGTGGCTCTTTCAACATTGCACCTGACTGCATAACCCACATAACACACTCTGGCAGAGAGACGAGAGCACTCTAAAGATCAGGCCACCCCCTTACTCCTAGAACACAACTCTCAGCACACCCTCTTACCCTCAACTCTATCTTCCTAACTCTTCTTATCTTCAAAGGGAGCAAAATAAATTAACCACATCAGTATCCTTCCTCCTCCTTCTCCCAACCTCACCACCTACCTCTGTCTTTGGTTTGCTACCATCTACACCAACCATCCAAAGCACGATGTTTGGAAAGCTGGACACCCTTGTCTTAGTGGATGTCTAGATCCCAACTCCTCCATGCATGTTTTACTCTTCAGTGGAGGAAATAAGCCTTTATGGATGTTAGTACATTTATGAGTTTAAATAAAAACAACGACATATCTATTGACTGTAGTTATTGTGTTCCATTTTGTGAAATGTAACTGCTGCAAATAAAAAGAGTCTGGCTGGAGTGAGTGTACATCAGTTCCAATAATGACATTGTCAGTCTCATCGTGTATATGTATGCTTCAGTTCATGTTCCCTGGGCTTTCAGAAAAGGAAATGGAGTGCTTCATGAAGCGTTTTCTAAGTACTCCAGGTATATGTGAATGTTTATTAGTGTCATGAAATGCATCTGGCAGGCAAAGCCTGGACTTCACAGCGAAGACCATAGTGTGATTGCTCTCATATCAGAGAGAAAGGGCACCCCCAAGCCATGCGGTGTGTGTGCAGAACCTGCCGTGCATGATACCTGGGCCAAGAATGAATAGTTATGACTTGGGTCCCTGACTTACAATGGTTTAAGTAATGACTTTGTGATTTTACAATGAAGTGAAATATGTATTCGAAGAAACCAGATTTAGAGTTTTTAATTTTGCTCTCTTTTTATGCCAGCAATCTGTGATAATATTCTCTTTTTATGAGTGTGTCTAAATGTTTATGTATAGGTAGCTATGAGATGCATGGGCACCTATATACATGTGTGCACACATGGGGACCAGAGGTGTCAGGCAGCTTTCTCTCAATTGTTTTCCACTTTACTGAGACATGGTCTCTTACTGATTCAACTAATCTAACTGGTCTACCTTGAATACCCCCTATCCCTGCCTTCCTAGAACTACCAGGTAGGCTACCACACCTATCTAGCTTCCATGTAGGTCCTAGGGATCTGAACTCTGGCCCTCACATTTGCACAGCTATCACTTTACCCACTGATCCATCTCCCCTGCACAATGTGTAGTAACACTCATGCAGTAAAGAACAGCAGCAGCAAACTGGAGCTTCCAGACAGCTCTGCAATCAAGATAGGAAGTAACTGGTACTCCAAGGTGTACTGGGTGGCTAAGCCATGATGTTTGGTAGTTCACACATATGCAACATGGTTTGTTCTAGGATACAGTCGGCTTAACCCCACTGTGAGTCAAGGCAACTATTCTTATTTAGGTCTATCCTCTGAGTGCAGTGTGGTTAATAGCAGAAAGAACATCTTTCTGTCCTGATCCTCTCTGGTTTCTAGGTTAAGCACAGAGTCATCCTTAGCATTGAACTACCTATATTCAATTCTCAGCTCCATCTTTAGTGAACAAACATTGTGAACCATCAAGTGTGCAGAAGCATGTGTTTGAAGTCTGAAGTTAAAACATCAAGTCTAGGATCCTCTGAAGTCAGCCATTCCTCTAGAATCTCACATTTTTTTTTAATCTCTTCAATGGTATGTAGATAATAGGAACTATTTTGGAGTTAATGTGATAGTTAAGTTTAAAACAAATCACCTAGCATGCTTAGCTCCAGGCCTGACACTTGACAAGAGTCAGTGTGAGTTTCTGTCAGCATCAATGTGTCAGTATACATGCTAGTTATCGTCTTAGGTGGCACTTCTGTTTAGTCTCCTCTTTTCCAGCCACTGCTGCAGCATCAAGTTCATTGTCCCCATCACCAGGTTAATACTGATACAACTTGTGTGCCCAATAACTTCAGATATAGACTAGGGTTCCTCACCTCCTACCCCGTATATATTGTCCCCATGAAAAAGGAAGCTGTTTGCTAACATGAATGTATATATGCATTTAAATCATAGTAGTATTCACACAGCGGGAAGAGCCTTCAACCACTGTGCTATGACAGAACTTCATTCTCCACAAAGATACGATGTTCTGTCCTAAGATCATTTAGTCCTATTCTTCGTTACCATAACCAAATACCACAACTCGGTTAGCTTGCAAAGAAATCAGGTTTTATTCTGGTCCCAATTTTAAGAGCATGATCACTGATGAAAGCTTTCTTATTGCACTGCGTGGCAGAGGGCATCTAGAGAAGAGAGCCTACATAAGAAATAAATACAGTTTGGCTTCTTAGAGACACTATCTCTGAACATAAAACTATGTAATTGCTTGTGCCTGTGGCAGAAGACCCGGCAAAAGCAATAGTTCAGATTTATTCCAGTGTCCAGCTTGAGAGGACATTTTGACTGGGAAGACATGCAACGGAAGTTTAAGGCACCTGGTCACACTGCCTCTGCAGTCAGGAAGCACAGATTAAAGAATGCTGGCAATCAACCTAATTGCTCTTAGGACTCTAGCCCATGGAATTGTGCTGACCACATTAAAAGTGGGTCTTCCTTCTCTGATTACTTCACTTAAAGACTCCCTCAGAGACATGCTGGAGGTTTGCCTCCTTGAGGATTCTTGCTTCTGTCAAGTTTCCAGTCGATATTAATTAGCACAAACCATTAATTTGTTAACTTGTTAATAAATGTGTGGATAACTACATTTATGAAGAAAACCACTCTCATCAGTCTATCACTTTCAAAGGTCTGATTTCTCAAATACTATTAGCACATAGAGCTTTGGGTATGAAGTTTCTAACATATGAAATGTGGGGGGACACATTTAAACTCTAACACCTTTCAAAGTGACTTTACCTGGATGTAGAGTCTCTGCAAGTATTTGACACCTGAGTAAAGTCATTCCTAAAGCCACTAACTTGTGTTTTTCTAAGAAGGGGCATTTGAAGACACACAGAAGGGAGACTCAGCTATAAGCTATGGAAAGACAGAGTGTTGCCTCTATAAAGCAAAGAATGCCAAGGGCTGCCAACAACTACAGCAATAGAGAAGGACCCTTCCTGAGAGTCTTGAGAAGGGAATATGACTTTTCCAACTACCTGATTTCAGGCTTAACAGCCTCCAGCAGTGTGAGAGGATAATTTCCATTCCTTAAGCCACTAGACTGTGACACTTGTAGCAGGAGCACGTGTGGGACAGGAGTGTGTGGTCACATGTTTCTCCCATGCATTCCCTGAACAAGGTTACACTGAGACACACTTCATACAGATGTCTCATGGGATCTGTTGCCCAATTACCAAAACTGAGAACTGCTGCATTAATTTTAACTCCTCCCTTTCTTGGTTCTTCCCTCCTCTTGCTCCGTAGGAAGAGGCCCTCAATTTATCCCACTTTTTCTCCACTGTGACTAAGAAATACAACATGGAATGTCTTGGTTTCCCTGTGACCTGACAAGCTCATATTTTCCCCAGCAGCCTGATCACAACTCCTGGTCTTAAACATTCCCAGGCATTGATATAGGTGTTTTAGTTGTTGCCTTAAACAGGACTGAAAATTAACCCCAGCAAGCCCTGAGCCAAATTCCTCAAACTGTCATGCAATTTCTATTATTTTCACTATAGCCATACATAAGTAGAACAATCCTTTTTATCCTCGTGATAAAGTCCTGTAAGAAAGTTCACTATAAATGCTTTGAACTGACCTCTTGGCTTTATGTCCCTTTCTTTAGAATGGTAGTTAGTCCTATCCCAAGACATTAGAGAAATGCCCTTCAGAATATTCATTGCTTGCCACCACTTTGAGAATGACTCTAGCCATAAGTTCAGTCAGATCAGATACCAGATACCAGATACCAGATACCCAACACCTATTGACTGAATGAATAAATAAATGAAAATATCAAAGAAGACTCATTGCTGCCCTCAAGAAGTTTTCAATTGAACAGTCAAAATGAAACAAGCATAATATCAGGAAATAAATTATAGGCACATTTGGAGAATAAAGAACGTAAAATCCCCAGGACATTTACTGGCTCAGCATGGATAAGGATGACTAGCCAGTCAATCAGGTTTCTGTAGCTTTGATGCCTGCCTCCCTCTTCTCACATATCAGGTTAGGGTTCTCAAAAGCAAATCCATTCTGGTGGTTTAAGAAATGAAGGTATTCTTATTAAAGATACCAGGGAATTTATAGACTTCCTTAAGAGATGTAGTCTCAGAACAATATGGAATCACATCATAAGGGTTTCTCTGAGGAATGGACATCCAGGGGAGGAAATAACAACCATAAGTCAGCTTCTTCAGGCTAAGTAAACCGGTTTTTCTCTATGATCTAAAATCTAGGAAATACCTAAAACAGCTTTGGCCTTGAGGAGAAACACATAATCCCTACATCACTCCGTTATTGAGTCAGGTCCAAGAAACTGAGCCGACCAAGCCTCTCTTCCTCCCTTGGTCTTATGTTAGAATCCTAAGCCTTTTGGAGAAAACCTGAATAGTATCTCTTTTCAAGACTTTCAGAACATCTTGGTCCATTTTCTACTGCTATAACTGAATTTCAAGGGACTGGGTAATTTCTAAATAAAAGAAATTTACTTTTCATAGTTCTCAAGGCTAAAGGAGTCCAAGTCAAATGGCACAATCTGATGAAGGCCATTTTGCTATATCATCCAACTGTTGGAGAACAGAAAGTCCAAAAGAGAAAAAGACCAAACACACAGCCTCAATTACTTTATAACCAGCATGAGTCTATTCATGACAGTGGAGCCTTCATGACATAAAGACCTCCCATCAGGTCCCCTACCAACACAGTCACATCAGAACATAAATCTCCAGTATAAGCTTCCTGGGAACCAAGATTACTGAAGGGCCCGAGCTGACTATTCTAGCCCAGGGTCACTAATGCTCAAAGTCTGGTTGGTGGACAAATGGTGTCAGAATTACACAGAGCTTGTTCGAGTTGCACTATCTAGGGCTTCTTCATCCAAAGCAGCTGAGTCAAAATCCAAAATCAGACACAACCCCTAGGTTAGTCATGATAACGTTGGAGGATTCCTGAAGGGGTATACTCTCCTCCATTGCAAGGGTGCTCAAGTCTAGCAAGTCATTAGAATGGCCTAGAGAGTGTTTTAAAAATAGATTCCCAGATGTCACTCCTCATAATAAAAACATCTAACAGGCCTGAAGTGTTGGGGTAGGGCCCAGACATCTTTATTTGCATTTTTAAAGTGTTTTTTTTTTTTGGCAAGTTTTATGTTTAGCCAGCATTGGAGGCTACCACCCTACTGTGTTAAGTTCTGATCTTTCAATAACCATCCTTACTATTTGGCATCTCTTCAGTCCTGGGAATCCCAAGAACCTATAGTCCAGAGAGCACGGTGAGTCACTCAAGAAACCTGCAGATCACAGTCCTCGTACAGAGTGAGAAGATCTGAACAGAGCTCCCTGAAGACCCAAGCTCTGATACTCCTAGGATAGGGCCTCACCCTACCCTATGGCAACCACCCTGGAAGCTACCTGTAACCCACACTGAGTATATATAAATGGTATGAAACTGTATAAGAATGAACTGACTTATAATTAACAAGTTGACAGTTACAGGTTTCTGAGTATTTCATTAAACACTTATTCATTTTATAACTTTCATATGATCTGGCCTGTGTTTTATTTTCCTCAAGCACAAATGTTTATTTGGGCCCAAGAGGAGATAATTTATGCATTCTTCTACCAGTCACTGTGCCTAAAGCACTGATGGATGGGAGGGCAGTGGGTCTGAAACAGGCTCAGAATTCTAGTGAAGTAGTCCTTGGTTGCCATCCTCAGAAACACTGGCCTTCAGATGGGAAGGTTAGTCACATGGCAAGGCTATGTTGGGACAAGCAGGGATGGAGAGCCAGTTTGGTTAGGAGGAGGAGGAGGAAGGCAGGGCTCTATTGACCATCAGGAAAAGCCTGATTCCTGAAGAGGCCCAGAACCAAAGCACATTGCCCATAGTGTTATCTAAAGCAAAGAAAGCTGTAGGAAATACCACAAGTGCTCATACAACCAACAGAGCTAGGACTCTGTCAGTGGGACCACTGTTAATGCTAACACTGAGGAAAGCCAGCTAAATTTGAAAGAGCATTACAAAGTATACCAGCATTTGGAAAGTGAGATTATTTAGAGACAGGAATCCATATGATCCCTCATTTGCAAGTACAGAAACGGGTGCAGAGAGGTTTCATTTCTTATTCAATCCACAGAGGATTTTGTACTTCAAGCCACTCATCTTAAACCAGAGCACAGGTCCTTGCTCCCTGCCCTGTGTTATATTTTCAGCCCTGGCAATAGGTTAGAAGCAGGTCCTGCTAGAAACACCTGCTCCAAGGCTCTAAGCAGATGGGTCCAGGAAGCCCTACTACTATTGTGGTATCAAGAGAAATGAACCCTTCTAGAAAGGTAACAGAAACACAGACAAGGAGATATAACACATTCTGATGATAGACTGCTTAAATTATGAACTTAGTGTTTACCTCTCTCTGGTCAGGTCTTGCTTTACACACTCAGTGACCTTAAAACACAATGAGTTGGCCATATCAGCTGCCTGGAGGCAGGGGGAGGCAACAAGTATTTTATTAGTTACTTTATGGCATTACTATGACCAAATCCCTGACAAAAAGAATTTTTAAAAGAAGTATTTATGCTGTCTCAGTTTGAAAGAACAATCCATCACTACAGAAGTCATGCAGCAAGGGTACATAAGATGGTTAGTCACACTGCATCTGAAGTGGAAAGAAAGGATACAATGGATGCTGGTGCTCATCTCTCCCCTTTTTATTCTGTACAAGACCACACCCCATAGAATGGTACCTGACCCCTACACCCAGGGTAACTGTCTTAGTTAGGGTTCTTCTAGAGTCACAGAACTTAGTCTCTATGTAGTAAAGGGATTTATTGATGACTTACAGTTTGTAGTCCAACTCCCAACAATCAACTCCCAACAACAGTCGCGGCAGCAGCTGTGAATGGAAGTCCAAGGATCCAGCAATTGCTCAGTCCCACAAGGCAAGCAGGCGAAGCAGAGAGAGCTTTCCTTCTTTCAATGTCCTTATATACGTCTCCAGCAAAAAGTGTGGCCCAGGTTAAAGGTGTGTGCCACCACACCTTTAACCCTGGATGACCTTGAACTCAGAGCTTTCTATGTTAATCCTATGGGATTCGTAGCCACTATTCCTCAAGGTCTCCATGCCAAGATTCAGGTCAGAAACTTGTATCTCTCAGCCTCCAGATTAGGGCCACAGGTGAGCCTTCTAATTCTGGATTGTAATTCATTTCAGATGTAGTCAAGTTGACAACCAGGAATAGCCACTACAGCCACCATTTAGATTGGTGGCAATCAATTGGATCAGTAGATGTTATACTTTTTCACTTGCGTCTGTATTTTCCTTTATTTTTTAAAAGTAAGTCCTACTCCAGCTACATTGTCAGCGTATATGGCCAGTGTATACAAAACCTGCTCCCTGTCATTTCATACTCCATCTTAATTCTGCACATGGTTCTCTATTAAATCCTCCTTGCTAGCCTCCCAGTTGCTGTTTCGCTGTTCTGGCTTTGTTTCTGGCAGGCCCACAGGTACACTCACGGGGACTCAACTCCCTGAATCTTACATGTTGATAACAGTCACTGTCCTTTGTGCCTGCTAGGTTTTCTTCCTATAAAACTCTCAGCTCATGTTTTCTTAAGACCCTGAAGTTTGTTGCTGCATTTATCTTGGATGTCCTGAAACACCTGGAGCTAAGCTAATATCCCCTCCCTGGACCTGAGGAACTCCCATAAGAGTTCCCAGCCATGTGAGTGTGTCTTAGCTCATAATTCTAAGTCAATATGTGTCCTAAATGATATTCAGTGCTCTTCCTAAATATAGGTATTCCATTTCCTATTTAATTTGATGCCAATGATTGGACATGGGCTCATACATGCTAAGTAAGTGCGACCACTGGGCTGCATCCCCAGTCCCTTTTATATATATAATATATATACAATATATAATATATATATGTGTGTGTGTGTGTGTGTGTGTGTGTGTGTCTTCATTTTAAAATTTTGTGTGTAGGGGTATTTGTTTGCATGCTCTATGCACCATGTGCATGCCTGGTACCCTTGGATGCCAGAAGACAGTGCCACGCCATAGAACTGGAGCTACAGACAGTTGTGAGCTACCACATAGGTACTGGGAGCTGAACCTACATCCTCTGGAAGAACAGCCAGTGCTTTTAACCACTGAACCATTTCTCTAGCCTTCTCCCAAATATTTTTTGGTTCAGTAAATGTTCTTAAATATTTTTAATGTACTACTCAACCCAGGCATGAAGGTTTACACCGATAATCTCAGTGTGCTTGAGGCTGAAACGGGAATGTTGCAGCCTGGGCTACACAGTGAATTCCAGGGTGGAGTGTGAGACCCTGGCCCAAAGAACTCAAGCAAGCATGAGAATGAGAAAGGAAGAGAAGTAAAAAAAGATGGAGAGAAGGGGAGTGTGCTGCACTCTTTCTGAGGTCTTAGTCCCTATAGTTAAATGTCAGATTTCCTCCTTCCATCAATAGTTGCTACTTCCTTTATATCTTTTAAAATAGACTTCTGTCTTAGTTAGAATTTTACTGCTGTGAACAAACACCAAGACCAAGGCAACTCTTATAAGGACAACATTTCTTTGGGGCTGACACATGAAAGAATGTTTTGCTAAGAAAAGACATGTGTTTTTCTAGATGCTGTCTGGTGAAAGGACATGTGATGTTTTGCTGGAGCGGATGCTTGAGAGGAAACATGATGTTTGGAAAGAGTGTAAGTATGACCCAACAGACAGTGGACAGCACTCTGGCGTTGGTTTGCCTTGTTGGTCTTCTCTGGTCTTTCCTTATTGTGACTTGGTAGAGAGAAATGGACCAAAGAACTTCTGGTGGTGTTCTGGCTGCTTCTTGCCAATCAGTAGAGCCTCACTGTTTCTTCTGGATCGAGCTTCTGCTGCCGATTCATGCTTGGTGTTTTACTAGTTGACTGGACTGCTGACAATGAAGATTAAAATCACTCCAAAGAACTACTTCTTTAAACAGGTAGGTTCCATCTTCAAGGTGGGAACACAGCAGTATCCAGGCAGATGTGGGGCTGGAGGAGGTGAGAGTTCTGTATCTTCATCCAAAGGCAAACAGAAGACTGGCTTCTTGCCAGCTAGGAGGAGGGTCTCCAAGCCCACCCCCACTGTGACACATTTCTTCCAACGAGGCCACACATCCTAATAGTGCCACTCCCTGGGCCAAGCATATTCAAACCACCACATTTCACTTCCTGACCCTCATAGGATTGCTTAAACAGATGAGTCTATGGGGCCATAGCCAAAGCATAATGAAAAACACATTTAGTCCAACTTCAAAAGTTCCATAGTCTATAACAGTCTCAACAGTGTTCAAAGTCTTCTCCGAGATTCATTCAATCACTTAACTGTAATTACTTATAAAGTCAAAATCGAAGAGCAGATCACATACCTAAAACATCACAGGATATACATTATCATTCCAAAATGCCATAGTGAGGAAATACAGGAACAAACAAGACCAAAAACCAACTGAGCAAACTCCAAACTCTACGTCTTCATGTCAGATGTCAAAGTGTTCTTCAGATCTTCAGCTCCTTTCAGCTTTCTCCTGGGTTGGTTCCACTCCCTGCTAGCAGCTTTCTTTGGCAGGTATCTACAGCTCCGGCATGGCATCTCTTGGTTGTCGTCCCATGGTACTAGCATCTCCAATACACTAGAGTCTTCTGCTGTAGCTAGGCTTCTCCAGTAGCCTCTCACAGACTTTCTTCTGGCCAAGTCTCAACTTCTTTGTGTGACCCCTTCAGTCCTGGGCCGTCAACTGCAACTGAGGCTGCACTTTCACCAATGGCCTTCTCTGGCCTCTTGCAGCCC
>JADRCD010160312.1:0-15228 GCA_019843815.1 Montemys delectorum | reverse complement strand
AGAACAAGAACAAGAACAAGAACAAGAACAAGAACAAGAACAAGAACAAGAACAAGAACAAGAAGATTTGAGGGTAGGACATATTTCTTTATATAAAATTCATTAGTATCTATTCTTAACTTATTTGGTTCTTACAAATAGCTTTACAAACATATTGAAATGAAACTTAAAAATAATGATGAATAGTATGCATTTTACTCTAAAGTTATATATTTAAAAATACTCTTTGAGAGATATTTTTGGAATTTTATATTAGTCGAAAAATGTGACCGGTTGCTTCTGGTCAGTCTGGGCTGGTGCTCTGAGCAGGACTTGGGCACAAATTTTGCAGCCAGTCCTGCAACATCTAGAGGAAGCTCCACTCCTAGGTGCTCTAAAGTGCCCAGGATCAGAGAATCAGAGGTGTGAAGGACACAACACCTAGCCTAACATCCAGAGTAACTAGGACCAGCTGGACCCAGGCACTCAGGAACTCAGCCCAGTGGCACGGGTTGCTTCCAGTCTGTCTAGACCAATGCTCTGAGCAGATTTTGGGCACAATTTTGCAGCCAGTCTCACAACACCCAGAGGAAGCTCCACTCCCAGACACTTTAATGATTCAGGATCAATCCCAGGATCCCAGAATCACAGCATCACAGAGACAGCTTAACTCTAAGGAGTTCTGATGCAACCAGGATCACAGGAAGGACAGGCCACAATCAGATTTAGCCAGGGCAGGTAGCACTAGAGATAACCAGCTGGCCGGAGCCAAGCATAAGAACATGAGCAAAAAAAAAAACCAAGGTCACTTGGCATCATCAGAACCCAATTCTCCCACCACAGGAAATACTGGACACACCATCACACCAGAAAAGCAAGATTCAGATCTAAAATCACTACTCATGATGATGATACAGGACTTTAAGAAGGACATAAATAACTTCCTGAAAGAAATACAGGAGAACTCAAGAAAACAGGTAGAAGCCCTTCAAGAGGAAACACAACAATCCCTTAAAGAACTACAGGAAAACACAATCAAACTGGTGAAGGATTTGAACAAAACTATCCAGGATCTAAAAATGGAAATAGAAACAATAAGGAAATCACAAGGGGAGACAACCCTGGAGTTAGAAAACCTAGGAAAGAGATCAGGAGTCATAGATGCAAGCATCACCAACAGAATACAAGAGATAGAAGAGAGAATCTCAGAGGCAGAAGAAACCATAGAAAACATTGACACAACAGTCAAAGAAAATGCAAAATGCAAAAAGTTCTTAACCCAAAACATCCAGGAAATTCAGGACACAATGAGAAGACCAAACCTAAGGATAATAGGTATAGAAGAGAGTGAAGACTCTCAACTTAAAGGGACAGTAAATATCTTCAACAAAGTTATAAATGAAAACTTCCCTAACCTAAAGATAGAGACACCCATGAACATACAAGAAACCTATAGAGCTCCAAATAGATTGAACTAGAAAAGAAATTACTCCTGTCACATAATAATCAAAACACCAAACGCATTAAACAAAGAATTTTATTTTTATTTATTTATTTATTTATTTATTTATTTATTTATTTATTTTTTAGGGTGATGTAAAATCAAGTTTTATTGGTAGATGAGAGACAGCAAATATTTGGCCTGTTGTCATTCTTGCTGACCCTCACCTCCAGATGTAGTGACCTTCAATGGAATAGTTTAAAGTTATTTAAGTTAAGATAGTTTTAAAAATTAATGATGAGCATGAAGTGGTGGAATACATTGTAATCCTTTCTAGTTGTACAGAAATGTATCTCAGCTTTCGAATCCTCACTCACGTCACTTGCCAGGGTGTTATCTGTCACAGAGCTCATCCTCGGGACTGTTTTTACTGTGGTCGAGTTTATGAGTGGCCACATGGATGGCTGAAGTGATGTTGTGTTCTAATCTGTGAAGGGTCATTTTAGTTTTCAGGGTCACCTCTAAGTTTTCTGAGCCTTAATTTTGGGTACTACTTTGCATATGAAAGATAGTGCAGATTAAAGCACATTGCATATCACCTCATGAAAATTGGCAATGGCTGTTGCCAAAGTATAAGATATTATATGCCTGAGATTTTGCCCAGGCCCCTGAGCAGACAAATCCCATGCTGTACTACGTATCCATGAGGACTGATAACTAGAAATTTAAGTTATAATAGCATTTGGAGGTATGAACAGAGTAATTATAAGGATTTTTTTGCAGTAGCAGGTACAAAATGTATATATTTATTTTTCATCACTAAGCATGTGATAAAGTAACTTTCTCTTTTTTTTAATTAGGTATTTTCTTTATTTACATGTAAAATTCTCCTTTCCCAGTTTCCCCTCCAAAAAACAAACAAACAAACAAACAAAAAGAACAAGAACAAACCCCTGTTGCCTCCCTCCTCCTCATGCGTGCCACACCACCCTCTCCCACTCATTGGCCCTGGCATTCCCCTACACTGGGCCACAGAACCTTCACTGGGCCGAGGTCCTCTCCTCCTGTTGATGATCAAATTTGCAATCCTCTACTATACACATGCTGCCAGAACAATGAGTCCCACCATGTATAGTCCTTGGTTGGTGGTTGAGTCCCTGGGAGCTCTGAGGGTACTAGTTAGTTCATATTGTTGTTCGTCCTAAGGGGCTGCAAACCCTTCAGCTCCATAGGTCCTTTCTCTAGCTCCTTCATTGGGGACTGTGTACTCAGTTCAATGGATGGCTGTCTGCCTCTACATCTGTATTAGTCAGGTATTGTCAGAGCCTCTCAGGAGATAGCTATATTTAGGCTGGCTTGTCCTTCCTTCAGTCTCTGCTCCATAATTAGTCTCTGCAACTCCTTCCCTGGGTATTTGGTTCCCCCTTTTAAGAAGGAATGAAATGTTCACCTTTTGGTCTTCCTTCTTCTTAAGTTTCTTGTGGTTTGTGGGTTAAACAAAGAATTTTAAAAAGCAGTAAGGGAAAAAGGTCAAGTAAAATAAAGGCAGGCCTATCAGAATTACACTGGATTTCTAACCAGAGACTATGAAAGCCAGAAGATCTTGGGCAGATGTCATACAGACCCTAAGAGAACACAAATGCATGCCCAGGCTTCTATACCCAGGAAAACTCTCAAATACCATAGATGGAGAAACCAAGATATTCCATGATAAAACCAAATTTATACCATATCTTTCCACAAATCCAGCCCTACAAAGGATAATAGAGAAAAAAACACCAACATAAGGAACAAAACTACACCCTAGAAGAAACAAGAAAGTAATTTTTCAACAAACCCACACAAACATAATTCCACTTCTAACAAAAAAAAATAACAGGAAATAAAAATTACTTTTTCTTAATATCTTAATATGAAAATTAATATTACCAACATATCCTAATCGATTGAAATCCAAAAATATGAGGAATTAGAAATTTGTTGGCTGTCATCCAGTGGTCTCTCTAATTGGTAATTGGAGAAATAGGTCCAATATTGTACAATCCACATACACTTTCTGCTTGTTTATACCTGACAGTGTCTTGCTGTGTACCACATAATGGTCTTGAAATCAGGCTTCTCCAATCTCAGCCTCTCTATTAGTAGGATTGTTTATTTCATGTTTTTACACTATACTGTAGTTTTCAGAACAGTTTACATATTTCAAAAGTTTATACAGCCAAAAGAAACTTAACAATTAACTTGGGAGGTGGCTTGTAAGAGAACAATGAAGAGTGAGACTGAATGCTTTGCTTGATGTTGGTAACTATGTATTGTTTCATGAAGAGGACTTTATAAGTTACTCTTTCTCTGAGATGAATGCTTTTCCAAATTATCACAGCCAATGAAACAGATCCTCACTCTCACCTAATGTCTGTGCCACCCTCCAAGTAGAACCATCGTTCATTGAAACAGTTGGTGAATGACTTCATGGATAGACTATCTTAATACATACACCATTTCTTAAATGAATGCAACTTGTTCTCTGTGGGCTGAGAATAAAGTTACTCACTCAAGTCAAATAGCTTTGACTATAGCAGCAAGTCTGTATCTAAAAATCGTGCCTGTATCTAAAATTCATTCCTTGGCACAGCAGAACCGTCAGCTCCCAGCTTAGCTACAATGGAGGTAAAATCCTTTGGTGATGTGATGGTCATTGAAGTACAACCTTATTACAATGAACTCCAATATCTAAAAATTGTTCTTATTTTGGGCTTTTACCACAGTAAGAGCCAAGATTTTAAGCTCTACTAAAACCAAAACAAAGAAACAAAAAGACTTTGACTATTTATGTTCATTTAAAAAAAAAACCTGGAAGTGATATATTATTTTAAAACATACAGTCAATATGTTTGGAGTTATTTCAAATTTATATTGAGAAAAACATATGTATTTTCAGTATTGCTGTAGACAAGCATCTTCATAAGACTGTTAAATTGATTGTTGTTTTATATCAAACAAATTTTATAATACTCATTTTTATCGTTACAATATTTTGTAAATTTTAAGGAATATGACAAAATAAAAATAAATGAAATGTATTGTAGGTACTGAAGGGGGGTCTCTGGGAGGAGTTGGGGTACAAAAGGGAAACAAGAATATTATTTAATTCTATTTACTTAAAATATGTTTTTAAATGTTAATAAATGCAGGTAAATTGAAATTATGTATCTTTTCTCTTCATAATGAAATAAAACTTAAATCAATAAAAAAAGAAAAGTACACTTTCTGACAATTTTATTAGATTTGCTTATTATTATTTTTAGCTTAATGAACAGAATAAATTAAATGGTGATATTAATTTGAAGAATTCCTTTTTTAAAAACATTGACACTTAATGATTTCAACAATTTTATTACTTTTAAATCATTTTTTAATTTTTCATATAATAATATTTAATCTATTCTCTTAATGGGTATTTATTAACTGTCCTTTATATAAGGGAATGAACTGTGCCTCTTCCTTCAGATATTATTTCAAATTTTCTTGTAAGTTTTAACTATTACCTCTCAAACTTTGAGATATTTTAAAATTAATTTTGGATATAGCACATTCACATGATGGGGAAAAGTTGCTGTGACATGCTGTCCTTTACAATGATATGACTAGAATAATCATGAGCCTAGAAGATGTGGTTAACTATATAAGATTAGTACAGGATCAAACAGTTTAAGTAGGAGCTTAGCTGAGGTCCTGAGTAAACCCTGTCCCTTACTGAAGAACTAATGAAGTACACTTTTACTGTTCTCTCAAACTTCTCAACCAAACTTATCTAATTACTAATCCATACAACACCTCAGTCTGCTTTCAGATCTACATTTGAGTACAATTAGTAGCAAATGACAATTTAGGCTTCCTAGCCATTCCTATAGCACTGTGGATAATAAGATGCAAAATAGTAGCTAGCTCTGCCATCAACATGCCCCAAGAAAATCTGCTCTATTAGATACTGTGTCTAGCATTATGGAGGACAGAAACCAAACAGACAAACAAAAACAAACTGCAAAAGTAGTAATGCACTCAAATGTTTTCATTTGACCAGCCTTCACTACGTATGCATGAATAAGTGTAATGAAATTTCACGTTAGAGAAAAGAAGGAATTAAAGAATGGTAAGCCACGAAGATTTCATTAATGCAGAGCCATTTGTCTTAAGTTTGAGGGAAACATATTAATTGCAGTTCCTAAATATTGGGTCCTGATACCATGCCACTCTGAAAGGAATACTTGCTTATTCAATAAACAGTCTTCTCTGTGCACATAGGCATGCAGAAGGAACCAGGAAGGGGCAGGGGATGGTTTGCTTCTCCCCTTGTGTTTACATTGCCTGCCTGATGCTTCCAAGTGCTTTCCCCTGTGTTTAACACACACATGAATTCAGAGCACTCCTGATAAAGCACAGTGAATGGGAAAGAAACATGTTAGAGGAGCACATTGTTAAATAATAAAAGCATCATTTATTAATTTATTTTCTGATATAAATAGAAACCTATTTTACTTTCTCGTGAGTTATCAGGTACATTTGTCTCTTGCTTTTGAAACACTCTTACCCAAGACTTTTATCAATCATTGCTTCATACCATACAGCTGTATTAATATAATGTTCAGTAGATACTTGAGGTACACAGTGCTCTAAAAATGGCAATGTGTTACATCACCAGCAAACTCACTAAGCCTTTCAAACAATTAGGGGCTCATTGTCTCCTTTTGGATTTCAGGAAATATTTTTATAGAAGTATCCTAAAAGTTCATCTATTTTCCAGAAAAATTTGTTTTCTTTCATTGTACTAGAAACTTTTGAACTAAATCCCATGAGCACTTAAATTGCTCGGGTAGATAAACCGTTGTGTACTCGTATCCAAGGGCACACATCTTTTGATTATAATTTTCATTTTCCATTCCCTCATCTGCCTTTTCACTCAGTTAACACCTTTGGGATTTTGCAGATGAAAATAATATAAGAATGGTAATAAATTCACATTGGTCATGATACTTTCATTTCATATACATGTATGTATTTATACATATACATATACAAATACATATACATATACATATACATGTGAGTATGTGTATATATGTGTTTGCAGAGAGAGGGGAAGAAGAAGAGAGAGAGGGAGAGAAAGAGATGGGGGAATTATCCTTTGTAAAATTACCACTTGTTTTTGTTTCTTATTATTTTTTTATTGTTCAAGGAAGTATATTTGTAAAAAAAAATCTGAAGTGTATTTCAGATTATTAAAATAAGATATGTAACATTTATCAATGTAAAAACTTACATGGGAAGCCGATGATCCACGAATGTGTGTAACAAAACAATATACAGATAAAAGCAAATGAAAATCCAGCAATGAAATATTTTCAAAATATAACATTGGGTGTACTATAATAACTAAAGTAGTAGCATAGCCCATAAATGTCCATAATAGCAGACAGGGGAACGAACATAGTGTGATTAATTAAAATACAACATAACATACAGGAAAGAATATTTTCAATAAATAGAAAAACTACATATTCACATGTAGGAAAAAGAAACAGGAATTTTATACAATTTTGTATATATAAGTCATTTCAAATTAATTAAAGACTTACGCACATGGCCTAAAACTTTGAAAATGATTTTAACATTTTTAACATTACTTTAGGCATTGGTGTTTCTAGTTATCCATCTAAAATCCCAGGAACAACAACAAAAACAAAGAGCACTGTGAATGTGTCAACGTAGAATTCTTCTGTTCAACAAACAAAACCCTATTCATATCATAAAAGACATCCAGTTGGAATGGAGAAAACTTACAATGAGCTATTGCTATAAAAAATACACAAGGGATTTAAAAAAAATGGTAAATAGGAAGGAAACCACTTAATAGGTTCTGAAATTAATCTGAATAGATATTCCCAGAAGGAAAAAGGCACATGTCCAAATATGTTTGCTCTTATTAATTGGCATGTTAGAATAAATGTTATCAGAATAAAAAAATATTAACAAACAGGTAGAAAAGTATCTTTTTTTTCCCCTTGACATTAGTGTTAGTTCACATACTCATTATGGAAAAGATCATGAGCATGCCTTAAAATTTAAAAATAACTACCATGCAAGCTACTAAACTGCAATCCCACAATTGGCAATATAGCACAAAGATAAACTCAGTGTGTGTCTTAGTCACGGTTTCTATTCCTGCACAAACATCATGACCAAGAAGCAAGTTGGAGAGGAAAGGGTTTATTCAGCTTACTTCCACATTGCTGTTTATCACCAAAGGAAGTCAGGACTGGAACTCAAGCAGATCAGGAAGCAGGAGCTGATGCAGAGGCCATGGAGGGATGTTCCTTACTGGCTTGTTTCCCCTGGCTTGCTCAGCCTGCTCTCTTATAGAACCCAAAGCTTCCAGTCCAGGAATGGCACCACCCACAAGGGGCTCTATCCCCTTGATCACTAATTGAGAAAATGCTCCACAGCTGGGTCTCATGGAGGCACTTCCCCAACTGAAGCTCCCTTCTCTGTGATAACTCCAGCCTGTGTCAAGTTGGCACACAAAACCAGCCAGTACAGTATGTCAGAGTGATTGTTTCATTTTCTAGTTCAGTCTCAGTTAGTAGAAAAGATTTTTTGTTTTGTTTTATGTCCATCATATAAGAAAATGTTAAAAAATATGTACATGCAATGAAGAGTTAGCATTTAAAAATAAATAAATTCTATTTATTTTAACAATAAAGATGAACTGGACAATGTAATACAAAGTAAAATAATCAAGGAACACAAAAATGAACTCTGTACATTGTTACTAGTGTAGAGCCTCTGAAGGTATGGAATTCATAGAAGCAGTAAATAGAATGTTGGTTTCCAGTAGGTAAGAGATAGGGAGAATGGGGAAATCCTGGAGAGATGTTTTGAAGCACCAGTTATGTGGGGTGAATAAACTCAAAGATTTAGTAGATTCTATGGTGATTGTGATCAATACATACTCACTAATCCCTGTTAACTGACTATTATATACACCCAATATGTTAAAATGTAAATAATAAATGTATTTACCATACATAAAAGTCCTTGGGTATGGAGATGAAGATTTTTACTGCAAAATTATTTCATGGTGTATACTTTTATCATATTAGACTGGATTCCAGACATATTGAAATTTTATTTGTATATTTCTTTAATAACATGAGAAAAATGAAAACAAGTTAGGAAAAAGTTGTAATCAAAATAATACTCATTCTTTTAAAAGGCTATTTCTTTTCTCATACATGAATAATAAAAAACAGAAATCTATCTTTAAGTTCAATAATCAAAAGTTAAAATTTTTCACTAATTCAGAAAAATTAATAGGTGACACAAATGAAGATTTTAAGACTGGCTCTGGGGCCCAGGATTTGGAAGGCAGCATCTGCTATTTCATACATTCATGTATGTAAATTCAATCATTGAAACAAAGTCAGAGATATATGAATGTACAGATAAAATAAATAACTCTGCTTTAAAATAATATGATTGACAAAATTTCTTATCTGTGTAAGAGTAATTTTTGAGGTCAAAAGGAAAAAATTCAGGTTTTATCAGCATTCTCTAGTTACAATACTTTAAAGGGAAGTCACAACACTGTTTGGATAATTTCCACATGCCTGATATTTATTAAACCTAGAGTTAAAATTGCTTTATTCACTCTTATTAGAGTACAAAGATTTTGTAGTGTTTGTCAGGATAGCTTTATAAGAGATCACTAAATGACAAATTACCATGTGATGAATGGCTACTATATGGAAGCTAAAGGGATTCTGGCTTCTGCCATATATAAAGTATGACATTTGGGGTTATAAGGAATATTATCCTTCTCCACACAACTCTCTTGAAATTAAATCAGGACCCTCTCAGCATTGCTGGCTAGTTGAAAGAATAGACCGTTTCAACTCTCTAATATTACTGTAACGTAATGAAACTGTACCGTACAATAACGATAGCTTGTTTTCCTCATTAAAAAGCTGAAATGATAAGGAATTGAAGAAGTATATAGTAAAATTCAAAGGTAAATTCTCATATATCCAGTCATTATATGATTAAATTTTTTCTATTAATTAATTTATGTATTTATTTTACATTTCAATCACTGTCCCCCTCCTGTTTACTAAGGAACATAGAACAGCCCTTTTATGTTTAAGAAAGATCTCTGAGTGCCTGCAAAGCTACAATAGCTGAGCTTCCTTTCCCTGTGGAGATGGTTAAACCTATAGGAGAGGGCTATTTCTAGCACTTGTAAACACAGAAGAGAGTAAGCATGTCTTTACTGGAGCCAAGAAAAAGAAGTAGTACCCTGAGCATAGTTAAAGTAGATACAAAATACATGATAGAAAAACCACTCAGTGAGAAACTATAGTTCAAGTTTTCTTGTGTGAGTAGATCCAAGAATGCTAACCAAGAGAAAATATTAGCAAATCAAATGCAATTACCCATAAACAGAATACAACATCAGAAACACATGGGTATTTATTCCAGAAAAGCAGCTCTGATGAAGCATTCTTAAATGGACCTAAATATATCATAATAAATGAGGAAAAAAGCAACAGAACTATATCTGACCAAATTCAATATCCAACCATGATTAAAACATTCAAGCAAGCAAGCAAACAAACAAAATAACTCTTGGAAAGCTAGAATAAAGGACAGAATCTTTAAAGAAACATGAAGTTTCTGAAAATAAAAAAAAATCATGCATATTAACAGAATTACACTTAGTAAAGAGCTATTGCAATATTTGTTCTGAAAACAAGATTGAGAATACATTGGTCATACTCATTTCTCTGATAGTGCTGCACAGAAGGTCAGAGGTCACTACAGTAGGGACAAAAATAGCATTGTTTATAGATCACTTGATTGTACATTCAGAAGATATAAAGCAATGTAGTCTCTTATAAATGAATCAATTACAAGTAGTTTAGTCATTCCTAAATGTCAATATATAAAATCATCTTCCAACATGCTAGTGATAGTAACAAAAATATAGAAAAAGTCACTTGAAAAGGAAACCATGTAAAATGGCATTTCTAACATCTCATATTTAATGAAGATGTGAAAGATATCTTGAAAATTTCAAAACATTTGCAAAGATGTGAAGAACTTAGATGTCATTTATCTACAAATTAATCTACATCGTTAACCCAATGATAAACTTATCAGTGATCTTTTAAAAAATGATTGTTTTATTCTACAATTTAATATGGAAATACAAAGCCTAAAAATATTTAAAAAAAAACTACCATAAAAAAGATAAATGGACTTCAGAGACCTAAATATTGTGATATTTAAAAGCAGAAACATTAAGGCAGCATATGGCAAGGATAGATCATAAGATACAAGACCACGGAAAGTGGAATGCAGACATAAATGCATCATATAGCTAGTTGGCTCGAATTTAACACTGTACCATAGTAGGGACAGGACTGTCTTCTCCTTTTAAACTCTGTGCCAGCTGAATTCCCTTTCAGAAAGCAAGAATCTAGCTCACTTTGCAAAAGCCATACATCAAAATTAATTACAATAAGATTGGAAATCAAAGAGTAAACATTATTGAGTTTCTAGAACTTATTTTCATAATTTTGTTGAGGACAAATTTTTCTGAAAGGTCATAAAAATGATGACTACTAGAGAAAAGTTTAAGAACTCTGGTCCCTCTTGAAAATATTTATCAAATGTATTATTTTGATAAGAATACCAATATATATTCTGGCAGAATGCATGCAATGTGCATGTCAAAAGAAAGATTTACACCCCAAATTTCTACAGAATTCCTATGAAGTAACAAAACATTATTGTAATAAACTTACAGAGAAAACTCAACAGAAAAATGAGAAAAATTAAAATGGCAGAAACTCAATGTCACGTAACCTCATGAATCATTAAGGAAATGTGTGAACTAAGACCACAATGATATCCCTTACCCATCTATCAATGTTTAAAATAAAATACATTGAAATGTTGGCAAGATAGATCAGTAGTTAAGAGCACCAGCTGGTCTTCCAGAGGTCATGAGTTCAATTCCTAACATTGGGATTACAACCATATATAATGAGTTCCGATGCTCTCTTCTGGAGTACAGTTTTATATCCAGATATAGCACTCATTTACATAAAACAAATAAATTAATCTTTAAATATATATTGAAATAAATAAAGTAAATATATTAAAAATAAATAAAATATGTAGTTAAACATAAAATGCAAAAGAATTAGAAGTCACATTTCTAGGAAAATGTAAATTTGTATGAGTCCTTTGTTAAACATCATAAAATTAAGATAGGATCTTTGTAATTTCTTTGTTGTTAATTAATTAATTAATTCCAGGCACTTCAAGTTACTGCAGGACTAGGTACATCCTCTCCCCCTGATGCCAGATAAGGTGGCTGAGTACAGGGAACAGGATCTGCAGGCAGGCGACAGTTCACGAGCAGCCTCCACTCCAGTTGTTGGGAAACCCACATGAAGACCAAGCTGGACATCTAATACATATGTGCAGGGGGCCAAGGTCCAACCAATGCTCCCTCTTTGGTTAGAGTTTAATTCCTTGGAGGGCGAAGAGTCTCATGTTAGTTGACTCCGTTGGTTTTCCTGTGGAGGCCCTGTCCTTTTTGGGTCCCTCAATCTTTACTTCAACTCTTCCGTAAGACTCCCCGAGCTATGGGTCTCTCTGTATCCCTTTAATTGGTTGCTGGGTGGAGCCTTTCAGAGGACTTTTATGTTAGGCTTCTGTCTTCAGGCATAACACAGTATCATTAATAGTGTCAGGGTCAGTTCTTGACCATGGGATGGGTCTCAATCTGGGACATTCATTGTTTGGCCATTCCCTTCATCACTGTTCTATTTTTGTTCTTGCACATCTTATAAGCAGGATACATTTTGGATTGAAGGTTTTGTTTGTGGATTGCTGTATTTATCCTTCCAATGGTATACATTCCTGGCTACTGGAATTGGCAATTTCAGGATTCATAACCCCTTCTGCTATTAGTCTCAGAAGAGTCAACTCTATAGGCCCCCAGAGACCTCCCTCTATCCCAGGTCTTGACCCTCACTCAGAATATTTCCATTTTTTCTCCCCGACTCTCTCTACATCTGATACCTACTGCCCCCTTATTGCTCTCCTCCACATCCACATCCCATCTCCTACCTAGTTCCTCCTTCCATCCATGTACAATATCTATTTCCCCCTCTGAGGAAGATTCAACCATCTTTCCTTGGGTCTTCTTTGATATTTGGCTTCTTTGGTTCTGTAGATTGTAGCTTAGTTATACTTTATGACTCATATCCTCTTATAAGTGTGTACATATCATGCTTGTCCTTTGGGGTGTGGGTTAACTGAGTCAGGAGTGGGGAAGATCCCTGGGGGCTTTCCGAAGGCCAGGTGGCAATCTTCCTTCTCTTTAACCAGCGGTCATAGTGTCTTCCACAACCCACAAATATTCTTACTGTCAGACTACACATGTTCTCTCAGGTCTGTATATGTAAGCTCATAATTTTCCACAAGGTCATGGCTAAGGCCATGGCTCTTGGCATCTCTTACTTCTTTATTATTATTAATTGAGGCCTTAAGGAACCGAGGTGATCATATAGTTGCCTCATCCTTGGATGAGTGGGCCGTTAGCCAGCAGGGGGAGCATTGACCTGATTCCTCCCGTGGGTTGGATTACCATCGTGTCCCACAGTTGTGACTTTTGGTATCTTTTGGGGAGGGGAGGCAGAGCCTTAGAAAATCCTTAGGATAAGGTTAAAGAACAGATACCAACCTCCTTGCAAACCAGATTTCTTTCACGGGGAATTCAGAGATGGTCTGCATGGGACCCTTCCCTGCGGTGCTGTGCCTTGCAACCCATGCTGGTGCACATACTGGATTCATTTTTTCCAGAACCAGTGTGCACAGGTCTGAATCCTATGTAGCAACTAAAGGAGAATTATCAACTCAGGTTCGGCAAGGCCTTTATCAGCTAAATCAAGCTTATGATAATGAATTTGCAAGGGTCTTGATGTCATGTAGTTAATCTGCTGTTTTATAAGATCAGTTATTCTGTTAAAAATGAAAGGCCCCACAGTTACTAATAATAAAATGCCTATTAAAGGTCCAAGGAGGGGCATCAAGAGGGTGAACATGGAGGATTTCCACCAATTATCAGCAGCAGCTGAATACTGTTTTCTCTGGAGCTCAAAATTAAGTTTGTGTAACTGTTGGACCCAAGTCTCCACTAGGCCAGACTCATTTACAGAGAAACAGCATTCTTCCAGAAATAAGCAGGTGCCACTCTTCTCAGCTCTCAGCAAATCAAGTGCTCATCGACTCTGTAAAGCATCTTGGACAAGGGAAGTTATTTGTCAATGATTCAGCAGAGGCTTCCACTGCCAGTGCAAACTGTTGGGATAATTTGGCAGTGGTGAGAAGAGAATGGGCTAACACCTCTCCCGGCCAAACCAGCAGCCACAGCAGAGGTTACCAAGGAGACACCAGCCACTAAAAGAAGGAAAACAGTTCACTTCATTCTAATCTCTGGGGGTCTATTCCAGCTCAAATACTCATCAGGAGTTAGCAAGGTCAACTGAGGAACTAGGATCATGGGAAGATTTAGCCATTCTTTATTTATATTTCTGGAAAGATTTTTAGTTCTTGAAAAACTAAGGCAGAAGCACCTGTAGCTGCATCTGCCACACTAAGACCTATGGAGACACTAGTTCTCAATCTTTGGTAATTAATTTCTCTACTGATAGTGAAATTTCCTCCAGCAGGCATATCCATCAACTTAGTGTTGTTTACCATTACCACAACTTCTAGGCCTTCCCATTCTGTTGGATGTAAAAAGGGGTGGATCAGGGACATAGGCCCAGTACAGCTTCTCTTTCATCATTGTCAGGGCACTCAGGAAACTCACAGGTCAGCATGTCACACCAATCACTCTGGAAGCTAGCAAGCTCTTGTAGCATTCTGTGGAAAAAACACAAACATGCCCTCTTCCCCACATTAAACACCTGATCAGGATCATGCCATATGAAATAAGTGCATCTTTCCATTTCACCTAGACATGAGTATTCCGAGTTGTAGGATGCTATAGCCACTCAGAAAAGAGTTTCTTGGTATCCATATTTTAAAATTTTAAAAATAAAAAATGTGATTTAAATAATGTGCACAAGGATATAATTCCCCCTTTCCTGTTTTATAAAAGCCAATTTTTCAGAGTGCCATGCACAATATGGGTAATATTAAATAGTTGACAAAACATCTCAAATGTTTGATTGTACTCGTCAGTTCCATTATCTGTTTTAATCTGAGTAGGAACACTAAGCATAGAAAATTAATGTAGGCAATTACCAATTACATTTTTAGTTGCTTTTCCTGTTAAGGCAATTGCAACTAGAAAGCCTGAAAAGGTATCAATAGTCACATGTGCATATTTAATTTTTTTATTTTCTTAATCAGAAATATAAGTATCCATTTGTAATAATTGATTAAGTATAAGTCTTCAAGAATTAATACCGTTATGTGGTACAGGCAGAAACTGAGGACATTGAGAACAAGTCTTTACAATTTGACATGCACATTCTCTAAAATTACCAAATTATCATCTCAAGCCATTACTATTTTGATGATGTAAAGAATGAGATTATATGGCCAACTGTTTATCTAGGATGAGTTCTTAAATGTTCAAAGACAGTCCTTTAAAGGAACAGTACTTTCTCTTAACTTGAGTTGTATATGCATAAACAATTGCAAAATTTGAGAATTAGCAGTATCTAAAA
>JADRCD010160311.1:0-20087 GCA_019843815.1 Montemys delectorum | reverse complement strand
GTGTGTGTGTGTGTGTGTGTGGTGTGTGTGTGTGTGTGTTGCTGCATATATGTCTATGCATCGTGTACATGTCTGAGGAGGCCTGAAGAGTTCATCAGATCCTCTGGAACTGGAGTTAGAGTTGTCATGCGGGTGCTGGGGATTGAACCCGGATCCTCTGGAAGAGAAGCCTATCTGTTTCTCTGTGTCTGTGTCTGTGTCTGTGTCTCTGTCTGTCTCTCTGTCTCTCTGCCTCTCATTTTGTTATTTGATTTTTTTTTTTTTTGAGACAGTTTCTCTGTGTAGCTTTGATTGCCCTGGAATTTGCTTTGTACACCAGGCTATCCTCAAGCTCAGAGATCTTCCTACTTCTGTCTCGATGGGTTTAAAGTATTCTTGGTGTAAAGCAATTTTTTTGTTTGTTTTATTCGAGACAAGGTTTCTCTGTAAAACCCTGGCTGTCCTGGAACTCACTCTGTAGACCAGGCTGGCCTCCAACTCAGAAATCCACCTGCCTCTGCCTCCCGAGTGCTGGGATTAAAGGTGTGCACCACCACTGTCCGGCAGCAATTCTCTTAAAGGCATGCACCACCTGTTTTTTGCTTTTTGTTTTTTTAAATATTTATTTATTTATTTTATGTATATGAGTATACACTATAGCTGTATAGATAGTTGTGAGCCTTCATCTGGTTATTGGGAATTGACTTTAGGACCTCTGCTCACTCCGGCCCAAAGATTTATTTATTATTGTAAATAAGTACACTGTAGCTGTCTTCAGACGCACCAGAAGAGGGCGTCAGATCTCATCCCGGGTGGTTGTGAGCCACCATGTGGTTGCTGGGATTTGAACTCAGGACCTTTGGAAGAGCAGTCGGTGCGCTTTACCTGGTAAGCACCAGCACCACCTGCTCTTAAGTGCAGTGAAATAAGACTCTGTGACTGGCTCTTACTCCTGTGTTTCTACAGCAGCAGAAACACTGGGGGTTTGTTAGAAATGCAGAACCCGGGGCTGGTGAGATGGCTCAGCGGGACCGGGGTGAACAGAGGTCCTAAAGTCAATTCCCAACAACCAGATGAAGGCTCACAACTATCTGTATAGCTATAGTGTGTACTACTCTTATGCATAAAATAAGTAAATAAATCTTTAAGAAAGAAAGTCAAAAGAGAGAGAGAGAGAGAGAGAGAGAGAGAGAGAGAGAGGAAGGAAGGAAGGAAGGAAGAGAGAAATGCAGAACCCTCACAATCCCAGAGTACCTTGGAGGTAAAGACAAGAAGATCAGGCATTCAAGACCTGCCTTGCCTACATGGAGAGCTCAAGGCCAGCCTGGGTGATCTAAGACCCTGTCCAAGTGAAAGAAAGAATCTCAACACTGCTCCAGATCAACTGGGCTACGATCTATGTGTTTTTTTCTTTGTATTTATTCATCTCTTATACAATCCATCCTGAATGCATCTCTCCTCCCTCTACCCCTCCCAGCACCGGCCTCCCCACTTCCTCTCCCTCAGATCCACTGCTATTCCATTTCCCTTCAGAAAAGAGCAGGCCTCCCAGTGATAGCAACCAAACACAGCATAACAGGATGTGCTAAGACTAGGGACACACCCCCACATGGAGCCTGGATGAGGCAACCCAGTTAAAGGAAAAGTGTCCCAAGATCATGCAAAAGAGTCAGAGACACCCTCACTCCCCACCAGCATCCCAAACTAAACAACCACAGCATGTATGCAGAGGACCTAGTGCAGACCCATGCAGGCCCCAGGCACAATCTGTGTTTTAATAGAAATCTCCAGGTGATGTCCAGTAAGGGCAGAGGGTGCATTAAAGTTTGAGATGTCCACCTTGGGGCATCATCTAAAACCCATCTGTAGCTCCTGCCTGCATCTGTGCTGTGAAGCAAATAGTGGCCAATGAGTGTGAAAGTCAGTCTCCTGACCCCTCTTCAAACACCAGAGGAGACCCCTCCTCCTGAGGCCAGAGGACACAAGCTAAGAAGAAGAAAAACTTGGCTGGAGAGAAAGAGACTCAGCAAATGATTCTAAAAGAAGACAGACCCAGGCCTGTGATGGAAGTTCTGCCCTGGAGTGGTCCTTTACTAATGACCCACAGGATCCTCATGTACCAGGGTGGGGCTTAGAAATCTCTCTCTTTTTCTCCAAGACCCACTGGGGCATCTATAAGCAAGGCTGGGATGACCAATCCTGTCACTCTTTCTACATGCCCCGCCCACTTTACAGCCTTCTGTTTCCCTTAGTCATCACTGAAGGTTATAGCACACAGTTCTCCTTGGTATTTCTACCCCGTTAGGTTCCTGCTAGTGAGGCTTTGGCTAACCCAGATTTAACTCCATCTGCTCATCCGCACCTTCAGCCTCTTTTCCAACTGGACAAAGTAACATCTTCACTGGTCTCAGAGATTCAGATGGGGACCTCCTGTTTGTTAAGCTGCCTACCATAAGAGGTTAAATGATGGTCTCTGTCTCTCCGTCCCTTCTTCCCTCTCTCCTTTATTCTGATAGGTAGGGCATGTGTGGAGGGAGGAGCTTATAACAAAGCAACGTTAGGAAGCAACTGGGATCGTAAGTGAGCATGGCAATGTAGTTTTAAAACTATCATACTTTCTGCAGTATGAGGAAAACTGAAATTTCCAAATGTTGATCACGGGAGCCACCTGGATCATCACCTGGATAGATTCCTCTGTCACTGCATTCAAGCTATGCAGACATTTCTTGATGTGCTTCCAAAGTGGCTTAATCTATTTCAACGGTCGAAGGGTGGGGTTGGAAGGCTCAAAATACATGTATTAAAGTGTTACCACTACCACCACCAGAGAGAAACCAGCATGTTGACACGCTGGTCCACTTCCTGTTTCCAGGCACAGGAAACTTGAGTATGCTGCAGCCACAGCTTCACACGTCCTGCCTTCACTGTGTCTGTCTGTCATAGTCGCTGCTATTGTGGGATCTGGTTGTTTGAGGCAAAGGAGGCAGAAAAGGACTCATCCCAGGTAACACGGGCTCCCAGGTTCCGAGGACAACAGGTTATAAGAAGCGGGGTGCTGTCCCAACTCTACCATCTTGGTCTGCTCTGCACACCCAGACATGTCAAGGGTTCATTTCCAGCCACATATGTAGCAGAGGATGGCCTTGTCGGGCATGAACAGGAGGAGAGGCCCCTGGTCCTGCGAAGGCTTGATGCCCCAGTGTAGGGGAATGCTAGGGCAGTGTGTCGGGAGTGGGGGGGGGGGGGGGGGAGCACCATCATAAAAGCAGAGGGAGGGGGAACAGGATAGGGGGTTTCCAGAGGGGAAACCCAGAAAGGGGATAACATTTGAAATGTAAATAAATAAAAAATCCAATAAGAAATTATTTATTCTTAAAAAGAGTTTAGCTGTGTTCGAGGTTGTAATACTGGACTTAGCAGTCCACCATAACAAAATTTAGTCAAGGGAGGGAGGGTGCATCCATGCAACTGAGAGGATGAAGCTGGCTTTGCAAAGTGGCAGCAGAGTCAAGAGAGGCTTCAGAGGGGATGTCAGTGGTTTGTAGCAAATGAGAGGTGAAGGAGGGCCACCCCTTCACCCCCTTCGCAATCTCAGAATGCCAGTCGTGCCCAGAGGAGCCGGAAAAGGAACGTGAGCTGGGCATTGGTGCACACTTGTGATCCTAGCACTCAGTTGCTGGAGACAGGAGGGGTGGTATTCTAAAGCCTGACCTGAGCCGTGAAACCAGATCCAAAGAGGGCCTGGCAGGCTGGGCAGCCCCTGTTGTAACCCCTGGCTTGGGAGATAGAGCAGGAAGATCAGGAGTGCAGAGTCATTCTTAGTTACAGAGCAAGTTTTCAACCTGCCTGGGCTACATGAGATTCTGTCTTAGAAGAGGGAGCTAGAAAGATTTGGATACTTGGGTGAAAGTACCATGTGACTGTGATGGCAGAGGCAAGATTGAGTGATGCGTCTCCAAACCAAAGCCAGGGGTAGCTAGCTGGTCCTTGGGAGCTCAACGACAGATGGACAACTGTGCCCTCATTGCCCATAGAATCCGGCCTCGTGGACACCTCCACTTCAAACTTCAGGCCTCCAGAACTGAGAGAATAAACATCTGTTGTTTTAAGCCACCCAGCCTGGCATGGCGGTCCTGTCAATCTCATATGGCTGCCTCAGGTTTCACTAATGTTGTTATTCATTGTCTAGGTTCCAGTACATGGGAGTTGACTTTAATGTTATTTTTTTTAAAAAAAAAAAAAACTGTAACTGTACGGTTTTTAATTGTTTATTTTCTTTATTTACATTTCAAATGTTATCCCCTTTCCCAGTCTCCTCTTCACAAACCCCCTCCCATTCCCCCTCCCCTTTGACTCTATGAGGATGCTCCTCCACCCACCTACCCACTCCCACCTCACCCCTCTAGCATCCCCCTATTCTGGGGCATCAAGCTTCCATAGAACCAAGGGCCTCCCCTCCCATTCATGCCACATACGGTAATCCTCTGCTACATATGTGGCTGGAGCCATGAGTCCCTCCATGTGTACTTCTTGGTCAGTGGTTTAGTCTCTGGGAGCTCTGGGGTATCCTGTTAGTTGATACTGCTGTTCTTCCTATGGGGTTTCAATCCCCTTCAGCTCCTTCAGTTCTTCCCCTGACTCTTCCATTGGAGTCCCTGGGCTCAGTCTGATGGTTGGCTGTGAGTATCTGCATCTGTATTAGTTAGGTGCTGGCAGAGCCTGTCAGAGGACAGCTATACCAGGCTCCGGTCAGCAAGTGCTCCTTGGCCATCAGCCACAGTGTCAGGGTTTGGTGTCTGTGGATGGGATGGATTCCCAAGGTGGGGTGGTCTCTGGATGGCCTTTCCTTCAGTCTTTGTTCCATTTTTTTTTTTTTTTTTTTTTTGTCCCCGAATTTCCTTTAGATAGGAACAATTCTGGGTTAAAAATTTTGAGATGGGTGGATGGCCACATCCCTCAACTGGGGGCCATGCCTATCTACTGGAGGTGGTCTCTACCGGTTCTATCTCCCCTCTGTTGGGTTTTTTGGCTAATGTCATCCCTGTTGAGTCCTGGGAATCTCTCTCGCTTCCCTGGCATCTGGGGCTTTCTAGTGGTTGCCCCACCTCCGTCCCCCCCCCCCACTGCTATATATTTCTAATCATTTCTCGACCCTCTGTACTTCTCTCCTGATCCTACACCTGATCTTGCACCTGATCTCCCTCCCAAGTCCCTCCTTTCCTCTACCTCCTGTGAGTATTTGTTCCCCCTTCTAAGTAGGATTGAAGCATCCACACTTTGGTCTTCCTTCTTGTTAAGCTTCATATGATCTGTGAGTTATATCCTGGGTATTCTAAGCTTTGGGGTTAATATCCACATATCAGTGAGTACATACCATGTGTGTCCTTTTGGGTGTAAATGTATGTTTTATAGAGATCATTTCATAGTAACAAAGCCTGCACTTTGAGGCTGAATTCAAGTTGGGTCCATTTGGCCATGGGATCAAGATCAGCAGGGGAATGTCACCATCTGCAGCAATGTGGGTCACAGCTGTGATGGTAAATATTGGTTGTTGACAGGATTTAGAGTCACCTAGGAGATAAATCTCTGGTCGTTCTGTGAGAATGGTTCTAGACTGGGCTACTATACTCTAGAACTCACTCTAATGAAGATAGTACCATTCTATGGATTGAGATCCCGGACTAAATAAATAAAATAAGAAAGCTATTTGGGTATCAGTCTCTCTCTCTCTCTCTCTCTCTCTCTCTCTCTCTCTGTCTGCCTCTGTCTCTTTTCTGTCTTTCTATCTCTGTCTCTCTGTCTCTCTGTGTGTCTCTGTCTTTCCCTCTCTCTCCTCCCCCCCACCCCGTCTCTGTCTCTTTCTCTCTGTGTCTCTGTCTCTGTCTTCCTGGTATAGATGCTGTGTATTCAGCTGCCCAGTCTCCAGCTTCCATGCCTCCCCTACCATGATGGATGGTACCTTCAAACCGTGAGCCCAAATAAAGCCTTCCCTGCTGTTGTCAGGTACTCTGTGGCAGTGAGGAAGGGTCCCTCATCCAACATCCAAGAGTGATGTCAGAGGCTCCTCTTATCATAAGCAAACGTTTTAAAGTTACTGTGGACCAGATAGCAGCCTGTCCTGTGCCACGGCCACAGATGAGACACACTTCTCTGCAGGCCCTCTGGGAAGGTTCTGGATGAGGGAGCCCAAGTAAAGCTGCCCATAGGGTGAGATTCCCAAGCATTGCTAGAAAGTTCCATACGACCTCTACCAGCCTGTAGCATAGAGACATGGGAACGTTCTGGGCTCTGTGTGTGGAAAGAAGCCAGAAGGTGACTTGTATGGTTTAATGGGGAATGCTGCCCGGCTAACGTGTTTTAATGAAACTTTTTCTTTAACCCCCCACCCTTAGACTTTTCATTCATGAGACAAAAATACCTGACAGCTTACAGCAGGAAGGCCTTAACCAGGCTCAGGGTCTCAGCATAGTCCTGGCCTGTATTGATTTTAGGCTGGTGGTTCTCAACGCTCTAATGCTGGGACCCTTTAATACTGTTCCTCATGTCACGATGACCCTCCAACCATAGAATTATTTTCGTTGCTACTTCATAACTGTAATTTTGCTACTGTTATGAACCGTCATGTAAATAACTGCTTTCTGATGGTCTTAGGTGACCCCTGTGAAAGGGTCATTCAAAGCGCCATGGTTGTCGAGACCCACAGGTTGAGAACTTCTGTCCTAAAGTATCTATCCACTGCCTCTCGAAAAGGTGCCACCAGCTGGATGAAGGATCCAACATGTGCGCTGGTCCATTTCCTATCCAGACCCAAACAGTTGTGACTTGGAGCTTCCAAGAAGGTGGCCTAGAGCGGGTCTCACAAAGAAGCGGTAAACCACGATCAGGAGTGGAGACAAAACAAGCCATACCCACGGGACATCATGGGGCTTCAGCTCTCCCTGCCTTCCTCAGACTCCTCTTGGTGCACTAAACACTGACCCTGGGGCTGCTATGGCTTCTCAGTCAGAAGTATCAGGACAACGTGGAATTTCCACATTATTTAGTTTTAGATATGTTTGTTTTATGTGTATGAGCTTTTTGCTCACATGTGTGCTTGTGTATTGTGTGCATCCTGGAACCGGAGTTATGGACAATTGTGAGCCATCATGTAGGTGTACTGGGAATCGAACCTGTATCCTCTACAAGACCAAGTGTTCTTAATCAGCCCCTATTTAATTTCTTTTCTTTTCTTTTCTTTTTTTTTTTTTTTAACTTTACTTAGTTCCTGCTTTGTTGTTGGAGGTAGTAACAGCTATTTCCCAAAGCTCTCAGTTATAGACTTTACTTGAGCTGAAAAAAAAAGTACACTGGGTAGGTGTGGCAGTCTGGGTATGGCTGCAGATGCTTATACAATCCCAGCGCTTGGAGGTACAGGCTGGAGGACTAGGAATTCAAGGCCAGTCTGGACCACTAGAGATGCTGTGTCAACAAACAGATAAATACCCCAGGCCGGATGGCTCAGATCTATAATTTCAGCTACCTAATAGTCTGAGGCAAGAGGATCAAGATAATTTGCTGCCTTGGGTGACTTAGTAAGACCTTGTTTCAAAAATCTGTGGAGGTTAGGGTTGGTAAAGTGCTTGCCATGCAATGAGAGGACCTGAGTTTGACTTTACCCTGGCACCCAAGTACAACGCCACCACGGTGAGGTGTGCTGGTAATATTAGATGCTGGGGAGGTAGAGACAGGAGGATCTCTGGTACTCACTGGCCAGGCAGATCCGATAGATCAATGAGCTGGTCCCAAGGAGAGACCTTGTCTCAAAAACCAAGGAGGTACTATTCTGAAGAACTTCAGCCAAGGATGACCTCGTGCTTAACCAGCATGAACATATATGCATCCAGACTTGCACATATACACACAAAAACATACAGACACACACAAACACAAAATGAATAGGTCTGGAATTACAGCAAAGCAGCGAAGCACTTGCCTAGCCTGCTAGCTTCAGCCTACGTTCAGTTCCTAGAAACTCAAAAATGAACGAAGTGACTATTAAGCACACCATAGAGCCACCCTAAACTATTTGCCATTGGTGCTGGAGAGATGGCTCAGGGGTTAAAAGCACTGGCTGCTCTTCCAGAGGTCCTGAGTTCAACTCCCAGCACCCACATAGTGCCTCACAACTACCTTAACTCTAGTTGCAGGGGTTCCAATGCCCCCTTCTGGCTCTGCAAGAACTGTCACATGTGATGCATAGAAACACACATGCAGGCGACACACACACACATAAAATAAAAATGAGAGATGGAGGGAGGAAGGGAGAGACGGAGGGAGGAGGAAGTACACTCTTTAAAGTGGGTGGAGATGCAGAAAGTCAGTCTACCCCTCCTCCACACCCCCACCCCCCAGCTGTATTAAGTTCTTTTTAATGGAGAGCCTGGGAAAAGGATATAACTCCTTTAAAAGCTGGGCCGCCCTGCAGTGGAAGCCAAGCTGTAAAACTGTTCGGGAAGTAGAAAGGTTAGTAAAAAGCCGATCTTGTGACCAGTCTGCCGACCCGCTGGGAGTGTGTTTGGAGCCCGATCTTGTGACCAGTTCTGCCGACCCGCTGGGAGGGTGTTTGGAATGGCCTGAGTGCTTGCTGCTGAGGAAATCAGTGTTTGGAAAAAATAACATCATGGCACTTTTTATACGGCCCGCTGGTACTGTGATGCAATCCGAGCGCTTGAGCATTTTCCCAACTTTCTGTTCTCATCACGGGAAAAGCGGGGAACTGGGGAAGTGTTCTGATGCCTAATCACCAGTACTTCTCTCAGACAAATTATAAACAGACATCTAAAGAACTCCTCTGCTACAGCCAGGAGACAAAGCCGCCTTTAAATGCCTCACATGTCAGGATGCCCTCGTTCCCGAAGCACTGCAGCTGTGTGTAACCCCAAAGGTGATCTTTTTTTCTCTCTGTGGAATGATTAAGCAGAGATTTTATTTTTTCTTAAAGCCACACCAGTGTGTAACTCTCCTTCCTGGGCTGGTGGCAGGCATTATTAATCAATCAAGGCAGTTTATCTTCCCCCTCCCACCCCCCACCCCCCAACCTAGATGGTGCCACAGAATCCTCAACAATATGTGCCTGGTGTCTCCTATAACTGGATCAGCATTGACATGCGAGGGGAGCCAGCTAGAGGCATCTGGACCAGAGAGTGTAGTTGCTGGAGTCAGCTGAGCTCAGCTCAGCCACTTAAGCCTTCAGCCCAAAGCCATTTTCTGTGAAAGGATATGATAATAGCATTAATCTCATAGCACCATCGTAAGATTAAATCAGTTATCACACCTACAAAGCTTAGAATGGGGATGAAGAGAAAATATTCAACTTTTTTTTCCCCAACATAGTTAGTGGGGTGTGATGCTGTATACCAGTAATGAGGAAGCTGAGGTAGGAGAATCACAAGTTCGAGGAAAGCCTGGGCCACATAATGAAGGCCAGGATAGTATCTCACCACCATCTCCAAAAGTGATATTTAACCCTTTAAGAAAAGTTGCATTGAGATTTAGTAATGATCAGAGCTGAGGATGTAGGTCAGTTGGTAGAGTGCTTGCCAGTATGCCTTGGGTTTATCTCTAGCAGGGCATGCATAAATTGTGTATGTTGGTGCTTGCTTGTAATCTCAGCTCTTAGAAGGTGGAGGCTGGAAGATCAGAAGTTCAAGGTCAAGACAAGCAGGGTAGTATTCACCTTTGATCTCAGCATTCAGAAGGCCATCCTAGTCTACACAGTCAAAGGACAGTCAAAGCTACCTAGTGAGATTCTGACTCAAAAACAAACAAACAAACAGACAGACAGACAGACAGACAGACAAATAAATGGGGAAAATGATGAAAGACATAGTATAAAAATATTTCTGGACCTGAGAAACAGATGTCTCTAAAAGTCATGTAGTGTACTTGATAAAAAGAATGAAAAGACTGTCACCAAGGCACATTATTCTCACATTTCTAGGTCTCAAAGACAAAGGAGAAACAGAAAAGGGGGAGAAAGGGCTGCAGAGCATACAAAGAAACAGCTAGACAGCACTGGGGTTTTAACCTAGAATTCTGCACCTGGGTTAGTTTTCAATCAGTGTGAAGAGAGCAAAAATTTTTCATTTTAAAGATGTAGTGGCTTAAAAATATCCTTCTATTGGGCTGGAGCGATGGCTCGGTGGTGAAGAACATTGTTGCTTTGGCAGAGGGCCCCAATTTTAGTTCCCAGCACCAACATGGTGGCTTACAACCATCTGTAACCCTGATTTCTGGGGATTCAACAGACATGAACATGGTGCACATATATGCATAGAAACGTTTGCACATGGGGCTGGAGAGATGGCTCAGTGGTTAAGAGCACTGACTGCTCTTTCAGAGGTCCTGAGTTCAAATCCCAGCCGCCACATGATGGCTCACAACCGTCTATAATGAGATCTGATGCTCTCTTCTGGTGTGTTTGTAGACAGCTACAGTGTACTTACATATAATAAATAAATAAATGTAAAAAGAAAAGAAATAAATGTAAAAAGAAAAGAAAAAGGGCTGGAGAGATGGCTTAGCGGTTAAGAGCACTGACTGCTCTGATAAAGGTCCTGAGTTCAAATCCCAGCAACCACATAGTGGCTCACAACCATCCATAATGAGATCTGATGCCCTCTGGTGTGTCTGAAGACAGCTACAGTGTACTTTCATAAAATAAATAAATAAATCTTTAAAAAAAAAAAGAAAAAAAAGAAACATTTGTACTTATAAAGTAAAATAAGTCTGAAAAAATTAGAAAAATATCTATTAATAGATAATGTTCAGGCCAGGAGGAGGCTCAGCAGATGACGGACTTGCTACCCAATCTGATTTGTTCTGTCCCTGGATCTTACACAGTAAGAGAAAAGTGACTCCAGCAAGCTGCCCTCTGACCTCTACTGCATTTGTATCCCTACACACATTCACATGTATGCACAAAACAGATAAGGATGCAATAAAATAAAGTGTTAAAATAGATAATCCCTAAAAAGCACAATTTTGACTTATAATAATTATATATATAATATAAAATGAGCTAAATCCATCAGTAAGATGTTTAAATGAGTTTAAAGGAGATATCAAAGAGCCACCCGATTTATGTAGAATAAAGGAATTTTAAAGAGAATTTGCAAATAAATATGAAGATGTGTAGCATGTAGTTTCTACTTCTTCTCTTTAAGCTTCAGGGGAAACCGTGCTACCAACCAACACCCTGGTCCCCTTGGATCCACTAATGAAAGACACACACACACACACACACACACACACACACACTCTAGCTATTTTTAATGTTTTTTAACTTAATGGCCAGGCACACTTAAGCCTCCCTCCACTAATATGCCCTTACCTTAACTCCTAGCTCAATACCTCTAAGTCTTCCCTCAACTTAGTTATCTAGTTACCTTCCTCTTGCTCAATACCCTAAATCTGCCCTCAGCTTAGTTATGTTTCTAATTTCCTGCCTGCTACCCCAGGTCCAGTCAGGGAAGTAGTCAAAGATCTATCCAAGATCTCACATGGCTGGTGGCTCTCCCTCGGAAGCAAGGAGAAATCTCTTTCCTCCTCCTGAGTCTACTAGCCTACCTTGGGGAACCTAGAAATCCTACCTCTTCCACCCAGCTATTGGCTGCTAGCATCTTTATTGACCGATCAAGAACCAATTGGGGAATAGGACCTTCAGTGTTCACACACAGATTCCCGATCAAAACATCAGAACCATACTCCTTACAGAGATGATTTTTTTTGAGGGGCAATGCAGAGAAGAATATTGACTGACAACTTACATGTGTATAAATAAGAATGACCAAGTTAGGTATGGTGGCCAGACCTGTAATCCTAGCATTTGGAATGTGGAGAGAGAATTATGAGTCTAAAATCATCTTCACCTATGTAGTAAGTTCATGAGACCCTATGGAAATTGTGTTTTGCATCCCTATCACTACCTACAATTTAGAATTGTTAAGGGCAATGAAAGCCACAGAGCTGGCTCCATGGAGTCAGACTCAGCAACTCAGTGAGCTTGCTATAGATAACTCATCAATTTTCATTAAGGAACAAAATGTTCCAAGCTCACTCCCAAGTAACATGTATTAGGTCATCCAAAGGAAGTAGCAAATCAAATAGTATTTGAAATCAAATAGGAAAAGAAGAGACTCAGAATCCCCACACCAGAGTATAGGGTATCCAGCAGAGGAGAATGGAGACTCTCTGGACTGGAGTGGTGAGACAGGCAAAGTTTTTGCTATCCTAGAGCCTGGAAAAAGGAGGCCTCCTGGGGAAAGTCCCAAAAAGAAGACATAGAATTCATATTCCTGAGCATATGGAAAACATCGCAGAGATGTTAAAGCTTTTAAAAATCGCTAGCAATAATGTATAGAAAACAAGGGAAATTAAAAAATAAGATCATCTGTGGGGCTGGAGAGGTGGCTCAGTGGTAAAGAGCACTGGCTGTCCTTCCAGAGGACCTGGGTTCCGTTCCCAGCACCTACATGACAGCTCACAACCATCCATAGCTCCAGTTCCAGGGAATCTGATGCCCTCTTCTGTCCCCTACTCCAGTAGCCACACACATGGTAGGCAGACGTACATGGAACCAAAAGGCTTTTTTTTTTTTTTTTTTTTTTTTAAGTAACACTGGAGGTTTACATTAGAATAGAGCTATGTGATCTGGATTGTGAATTCAAAATCAGCCTAGTCTGCATAAGGGGCCCCGGTCTGAAAAAGAAAGAAACGGAATGTAGGCACTCCTCTAGTTGGCTCAGCTTTGCATAATACTAGTTTTCCTCTGCAGAGTGTGATGAAGCTGTGTTGGAATGATACCGAGGGTGTCTGATGGGTATCAAAAGACAAAATTACAACAGATTTAAAGACCTTGGTTGGCCTTTATCCACGAATCTAGAGCAAGGCAATGCCTCATTCCCTGAAGAGAACAGTGCTCTGATAAGCCAAGGAGAAGAGAGAGGGCTTACAGGCACAGCAGAGCAGATTGCTACTTCTCTTGTAAAGATTAAAGCAGAGCTAGTTTCTAAGCCAGGCAGAGCCTGGCTTGTTTAGGGGTTGGACTTTTGCCCCCCACCTCCTGACTTCTGAGGAGGTCACACAATCAATTTCCCTCTGTGACATGTGGCTTCATTATGGGATGTTCTATTTTGACTTGGCCAATTGGGCCTCTTGCAGGGGAGCCAGTCCAAACTAATTTCCTGATTATCTTTCAGTCGGGTCTATATGCTAATCCATCAATATCAGTGAACAGTATTAAAAAATAATAAAGCCAGCCATGGTGATACACACCTGTAATCCTAGCACTCAAGAGGCAGAGGCAGGAGGATCATTGCAAGCTAGAGGCCATCTTGATCTACACAGTGAGGTCTAGGTCACCCTGGCCTTCATAGCCTGACCCTGTTTCAAACAACCAAAGCATGAATAAATAAAAACTAAATGAAAAAACTATGATAAATCAAATCTAGCTAACAGAGC
This sequence comes from Montemys delectorum, assembly GCA_019843815.1. Classification (NCBI taxonomy): domain Eukaryota; kingdom Metazoa; phylum Chordata; class Mammalia; order Rodentia; family Muridae; genus Montemys; species Montemys delectorum. Next base: position 6,608 of record JADRCD010160311.1, on the reverse strand, counting down.
TTTAATATTGAGAAAATTGGAACAGAGATACTACTGGCTATCCCTGGGAAGTAGTTCAGGGGAGACATATTTTTCATTAAGTTTATGTATAAGCCAGGCATAGAGTATGTCTGTAGTCCTAACACTCAATAAAACCTCTTCCTCTCTTCCTTCCTCCTCCTCCTTTCCCTCCTATCCCTCCTCTTTGTTCATTTTTGAGACAAGGTCTTTATGGGCAGCCCTGTTGGTCATATTTCTTGAGCTTTAGGTGTAAAGATTGTGTTGAAGATATATTAATTGGGATTAGGCTCCCAAGGGTCTGTTTTTCTCTGCATTCGACCAGGTGGAGATTTCTATAAGGGTCTCTCTCTGATGCTGGGGGCAGGGAGGGTAGAGATTCTTTGATGAGGAATAAGAATGATACTTATCTGTGGGTATGGGATAAGTATTTAGAAAGTGGTAGAAATGGGTTTCCTCTTAGGTCCATAAGCTCTTCAGCTACAGGCTAGAGTCACAGAGCCAGGCATGGATTTCCTCCTATAGAGTGGGTTTGAAATTCAAGATATAGGTGCCACCATTGCACCCTTGGAAATACACTGCCAGACTGGCCACCATGGTTCCTGGGCTTTACAGATGGCTTAGAGTACTGATGGCTTTCTCCCTTGGTGCCTTCCCAGCACATTCCAGTACTCAGAGCTCGCCTTCAGGAAGGAAGCTTCCAGGTTGGAATCTAAGGCCAAATCCTCCTAGTCTTCACTTATTTTCTTATACTGTGGTTCTAGCTGTGTGTGGATAGACACCTTGATGGGTAGATTTAAAGGCCAGAACAGACCCAAATCTATGCAGGAATTTAGTTTATAATTTATGGCAGACACTTGGAATCTTACTGTTCAGTTCAAGGCCTTGGGCTTCTGGCTAGACCCGGCCTATTTACTACAGTCTAACCTAAAACAAGATGCAGACTGAACAGTATTACAATGTGAAAATTGAAACCATAAAAGTGTTAGTAAAATGTAGGGGATTAAAGAAATAACACTCTTTCCTCCCAAATGCAGCACTGGGGTTTGTTTTTGCATTTGGGGACACACATTCAGACCATAGTAAACCCCACATGAACACTGGAGTTGGATACTTAAGGGAATCCTAGAGGAATCACACTTAAAAGTGGTCACCTCTCCTAATGAAGTTGGAGTGGGGTTCAGCTGTATAGATTAGAGCCCCCGCCCCCAAATATGAACAACTTAAATAGACAGTTTCTTTCTCAAAGGCGACGTAGAGCTGGATTCATGTTATCAGGGACCTAGGGTCCCGTCTGACGTCTTTGCTAACCTTGGTCTCACAGAAACATCCTTCATAGTCCATGATGGTTGCCAGAGCCCCTGCCATCACCTCCAAATAACGAAGGAAACAGGAGGGGACAAGAGGAGTGGCCGCTTCCTTCAACTCGATTTCCCATACGCCCCCCTGCCCCTGTTTCTTCTTCCATTCACTAGTTGGAGCCCAGTGAAGCCACACTAACCTGTGGGAGAAGTTGAGAAATGGCATCTTACGGCTGGGAGTATTTCCATCTCGAGTAAAGTTGGAGGTCTGTGTTCTGAGAATAGCGGTGTTGTTTGCCCACAGCCTTGTGAAAGCACCAAATGCTAAAGAGTGCTTGCTTTTGATTGACTAGGGTGAATTTTGCTCTATGAATTTTACCACAGTCAAAAATATTTGCATTGCAGGGTATGGTGGTGCACATCTTAAATCCCAGCATTTGGAAGATAGAAGCAGTTGGATCTCTGTACGTTCCAGGCCAGCCTGGTCTACATAGTGAGTCCCAGACTAGCCAAGGCTACTTAGTGAGGCCCTGCTTTAAAAACACAAAACTAGGGCTGGAGAGATGGCTCAGTGGTTAAGAGCACTGAATGTTCTTCTGACGGTCCTGAGTTCAAATCCCAGTCAACCACATGGTGGCTCACAACCATCCATAATGGGATCTGATGCCCTCTTCTGTTGTGTCTAAAGACAGCTACAGTGTACTTATGTATAATAATAAATAAATCTTTTAAAAATATATAAATAAATAAAAACACAAAACCAAACAACCAACCATCACAGTAGGTGTGGTATGTAGCTCAGATGGTTGTGTACTTGCCTAGCATTTACAAAGCCCTGGGTTCTGTCCCCAGTGTCACACACTTTTGGTGTGGCATCAAATGCCTGTAATCTCTGAACTTAGGAGGTAGAGGCAGGAGACTCATAAGAGGTTCAGAGTTATCCCTGGCTACATAACAGAGCCCAGCCTAGGCTAAACAAGGTCCAGACTCAGAAGCAGCAACTTGCTGTTAGAGGTCTATTAAAAAGAAATAGAGCCAGGTGGTGGTGGCTCACGCCTTTTACCCCAGCGCTTGGGAGGCAGAGGCAGGCAGATTTCTGAGTCTGAGGCCAGCCTGGTCTACAGAGTGAGTTCCAGGACAGCCAGGGCTACACAGAGAAACCCTGTCTCAAAAAAAACAAAAAACAAAAACAAAAACAAAAACAAAAAAGAACTAAAATGGAGCTGATTACTAGGGTGGCCACCCAGCAGACTTACCATGCCTGATTTGGGGGGCGGGGTTGTTAGTTTCTTTTTTTGAGCCAGGGGCTTGTGTTGTCTAGGGTAGACTCAAATTCATTATGTGGCCAAGGATTCTCCTGTAATCTCAGGCTTTTCCATCCACGCCCACATTCCTGAAATAATGACAGTGAAACTGAATTATTATTTATGAATAAATGAATACTCCAAAAGCTTTGGCTTGCTCCTGCTGGCTTGTAACTCCGTTATTCTGTTTATTCTATTCTAAGTCCTGCCATGTGGCCAGTTACCTCCCCTCAGGTAACTGACTCCATCAGTTTTGGAGGCAAATCCCTTCCTTCCTGCACCTGACTCTATCCCAGAATCCTCTCTCTCTGCTGGAACTCCCACCTCCTATTTCCTGCCTATGCTAATAGACTAGCAGCTCTTTTTTAAAAAAAATTTTATTTATTTATTATATGTAAGTACATTGTAGCTGTCTTCAGATACCCAAAAGGGGGGTCAAATCTCATTATGGATAGTTGTAAACCACCATGTGGTTTCTGGGATTTGGACTCAGGACCTTTAGAAGAGCAGTCAGTGCTCTTAACCGCTGAGCCATCTCTCCAGTCCTGACCAACAGCTCTTTTATTGACAGGTAATACAGTACCCAAGAGATTCTCTCTACATCCTCCTGCATGAATTTCCTAAGTGTTGGAATTAGAGGTGTGACCACGGTGCCCAACTGCCATGCTTCCTTTAAAATTATTTGTCTATTTCATGCATTTATTCATTTATGGCAAAGGAGGTCATTGATGTGGGCATGTGCCACAGGAACATGTAGAGATCAAAGAACAACTTCTATGTGTTGGTTCTTCCAAGAACCAAGTGTAGGTCCTGGGGATTGAACCTAGGTTGTCAGGCTTGGCCGCAAGCATCCTTGTCCTTACTAGGTGAGTCCTCTTGCTGGCCCCGTGCCTACTTCTTGACTACTTCATTGCATTAATTCTTGGGGCTTCCTGTCATGTGGATAAGGGAAGGTAATGTCACAGTTAGGGAGCTCACCTTGGTAGTCTGACATTGGTTTGTGAAAAACAGGGAGGGGTGCTGCTTGCCATCCTATGTATCAGCCAGTCCCTGCTGTCCTTTTGCAGTACTGGGAATTGAACCTAGTGTGTTGTGCACACTAGGCAAGTCCTCTACATTCCCTGCTTGTCTGCCTGTAACGTTTTTTATTAGGATGTAACTGTCCCTACAGGGAGGCACACCTGTATTGGTGACTGGAGGGTCATGAAATTAACTGGAACCACTTAATTACAAGCGGGCTTTCAAAACAACAGGATATGCACACAGACTGTCTGCCACAGATCCCCAGCCCAAGCAGTCTGGGTGGCTGGCACAGCACTAACTTACTTCTTAGTTCTTTACAACAAAACAAAAAAGAAAGTGCTCTTTTCCAGGCATGAGCCGCCACACCTAGCTTTTCCTCATGGCTCTGAAACCTTGGAAGCCCCAGATCAAGGTGGCATTTGCTTTTGGTCCATCTCTTTCTGGCTTGCACAAAGCTACATTTTTCCTGTGTCACGTGCGTGGCGCTGATGGTGGGACAGACAGCTCTCTGGTGACCTGTCCTGAAGGGTCAGGGCTCTGGGGCTCTCACTTGCTGTTGATCTTTTCATTTATTACTTAAACACTTAAAAACATTTATTTTCGGGCTGGAGAGATGGCTCAGCGACTGCTCTTCCAGAGGTTCTGAGTTCAATTCCCAGCAACCACATGGTGGCTCACAACCATCTGTAATGGGGTCTGGTGCCCTCGTCTGGTGTGTCTGAAGATCAATGGTGGTGTACTCATATGTATAAAATAAATAAATAAATCTTTAAAAAAAAACATTTATTTTCATGAATATGAAATGCCTGGTGACCTGGGTGGTCAGAAGAGGTAATCAGTCACCCTGGAAATGGAGTTAATTATGGTTGTAAGCCACCGTGTGGGCACTGAGAACTGAACTCACACTCTGCAGGAGCAACAAATGCTCTTAATACCACTAAGCCATCTCTCCAGGCCCTGATTTTTTAATTAATTAAATAATTAATGTGTGTCTGCCTGTCTCTGTGTGTGTATCTGTGTGTGTGTGTGTGTGTGTGTGTGAGAGAGAGAGAGAGAGAGAGAGAGAGAGAGAGAGAGAGAGAGAGAGAGAGAGAGAGAGAGCTCTCGAGCATGTGTAGGTATTCTAGGAACCCGGGAGAGGGTGTGGGATTCTATGGAGTTGGAGTTACAGACACTGCGAGCTGGCCCAGGGTGGGTGCTGGGAATCCCGAACTCAGGTCCTCTGTAAGAGAAACAAGGCATTTTAATTACTGAGCCATCTCTGCAGTCTCAGGCTTTTCATTTTTACCTTCTAGGACCTGTTTCCAAATACAGCCACGTTCGGGATTAGGGGTCAGAGAGAGGCACTATTCCTTCCGTGCTGTGTGGTCAGGGTATAATCATGAGTTAACCATGCAGAAGTGAAACGAGCTTGTCACCACCCCCACCGGTTTTGCAGGGCAACCTGGAAGTGTCATTAGTCACCTCTCATTTCATGGCCAGTGCCCCTATTGATTTCCTGAGCAGGTCAGGCTGGGCCAGGTGTTTCGTTTGAACTTGATCTGACAGCTCTTTGTAACCCACGGCCCAGGCCTCTGAAAACACCAGGAGGCTTGTAGCAGGTGGCTACACACCCGCCCCCCACCCCCGCCCCACCTCCGCCAAATGTCACCAAGGTAAGAGGGCAGGGTGAGAATGCAAGACAGGAGGATAGAACATGGGACTGCAAGTGGCGTAGTCATCTCTCCTGTCTCAGCTGTCCCAGAGGACCGTACCCCCATTCTTGTGTCTCTACCCTCAGGAGCAGGGCAGGGAACAGTTGGGAGGGGGAGGAGAGAGGGTTAAAAGCCAGTCCTGGGCCTTTTGTGTGATGAAACAGGAGCGGGGAGTCTGCCAAGAACGGGTCAGGATCAAAACAGGAAAAGCCTAGTGTAGTGATAAATGGACTCTTCTCTGTCGATTTTACATGGATCTCTGGGGGGAACGTGCTGGAACGGATCTCATTCCGATTTTTCCCCCCTCAAATCTTGTAGAAGAGGAAATGCACAAAGGGCCCCGCAGGGCTGCCAGGGCCTAATCTCTTCCAGGTGCCCAGATGCTAAGGTAAAATGGAAGCCGGAGTTGCTGGCAGCCACCGGAAGAGGGCCCTGGAAGGGGCAGGAGTCACGTGGAGCCTGAACGCCAGCTTGCGGCCCTTTGGGGCTCCAAACTCCAGCAAAGCGGCCCTGTGCTGGAAGTCGGGTACTGCCAACCCACCTTGGAGCCCTGCCTCAGCCTCACTCTGGGACCTGCGCACAGAAACCTGCTTTCCTGTATACCAGGTGTTAACCGCACTCCTCCTAGAATGGTTCACTGTCCCTCTGAATACATCGTATGGTTCTGTTGGTGCCTCTATTTCCCTTACTCTTTCTTGTTTTTTTATTTTTTTAATTTATTATTTATCTATCTATCTATCTATCTATCTATCTATCTATCTATCTATTTATTTATTTTTGGTTTTTCGAGACAAGGTTTCTCTGTCCTGGAACTCACTCTGTAGACCAGGCTGGCCTCGAACTCAGAAATCCGCCTGCCTCTGCCTCCCAAGTGCTGGGATTAAAAGCATGCGCGGCCACCACCCAGCTATTTTGTATTATAATTATTATTATTTGTTGTTGTTGTTATTGTTTGGTTTGGTTTTTGTTTGTTCTAGTTCTTTTCGCTTGTTGAGACAGAGTCTTATGAAGCCTAGGCTGGCTTTTAATTTACTTAAACTTTTAATCCTCCTGCCTCCATTTCCTGAGTGCCCAGGATTACAGGCATGCACCACTACTACTGTTTTTTTTCTGGGCTGGGAATAGAAACCAAGGTCTCATGCTAAGGAAGCACTCTGCCAACCAAGCTGCATTGCTAGCTTTTTTTATCATCATCATCACCACCACCACCACCACCACCACCACCATCATCATCACCACCACCACCATCACCACCACCATCATCATCATCACCACCACCACCACCACCA
>JADRCD010160310.1:0-13608 GCA_019843815.1 Montemys delectorum | reverse complement strand
TAAGTGATTCTGCTCTACTGGACTCTGGCTGTCAGAACTGCCCCACAGAATAGTGTCAGGGGTTGGCTCTCTCTCATGGGATGGATCTCAAGTTGGACCAGTCACTGGCTGGCCATCCCCTCAATCCCTGCTCCATCTTTATCCATGTGCATCTTGTAAGCAGAGCAAATTTTGGGTTGAAGGTTTTGGGGATCAGTTGATGCCCCCTTCCTCCACTGAAAGTCCCCCAAGGTTATTGGAAGTGGCCACTTCAATCCCCATATCCTTCTGTGGTAGGAATCTCAGCTAGAATTACCCCCATAGACTCCCAGAGCCTTCCCATCCCAGGTCTCCAGCTAGTTCCAGAGGTCCTCGCCCCCCACACACACACACACACACACATACACACTAATTTTCACTATTACTCCCAGTCCTCTCCTGCCTCCTCCTTGCCACACCTTATCCCTATCCCATCCCCTTCCTTACCCCCTCTCCCACCCAGTTCCCTCTCTCCATGCACCTCTGATTATTATTTTGTGAGACTCATGTATCTTCCCTTGGGATCTCCTTATTACTCAGTTCAACTATGTTCATAACAGCGTTATTCTTAATAGCCAAAAACTGGAAACAACCCAGAGGAAGAGTGAATAAAGAAAATATGGTACATCTACACAATGAAACACAATTTAGCTATAAAAAAGAAAATTTCAGGCAGATGAATGGAACTAGAAAAAGTAATTCAGAGTAAGGTAACTCAGACCCAGAAAGATACATATGGTATGTACTCACTTATAAGTGGACACTGCCATGAAGTACAGGATAACCTTGCTACAATCCTACTGGCTATCTCTAAACCCACAGATAAGTGTTATTTTCCCCCTTCATCAAGGAAACTTCTTGCAACAAAGTCCATTGCAGGAAAAAAAAAAAAAAACAAGCAATCAAAACGTATAGTTGTGGAGCCCAGTCCAAGGTGAGAAATCTGTAACTCCTATCCTAACATTTAGATCATTTTGGAAGAGAGGGAGAAAAGATGATAAGAGCCAAAGAAAGAGAAAGCTGCATGTGAGACTCCTAAAATTGTCTGAGAAGTATACCCATGATGCCTCATCAACGTGGCTGCCTAAGCAAGACTAGACAAGGAGGACACCAGTAAATATAATAATGTGAAGTGTGGGAGCACACCATGTGACAACCTTGACAAAGAGTTATAAACAGCTAAGAAATGCCGTGAACAGGAGAGGCTCTTCCCAGGATCAACCACATCAAGTCACTATCAAATATCAAATGTGTAGTCCTGAAATATACATATAAGTAGTATATAGACTGAACAGGTTATATTTATTATTTATAAATTTAGGAATATTCATATATATATATGAAATAACAATTTTAAAAGGGACAGGAATTTGAGAGTAAGCAAAGGGTATACGATGAAGGACTGGAAAAGGGAAGGGGAGAAGAAATGATATCAATACAATCTCAAAAAAATTAAATTATAATAAAATTTTCTTTTAAAGAATAGTAAAAAGACAATCTAACTTTCTTGCATGAAAACATTCGTTTTCAATTTTCTAAGCAGCCACTATTTATTAACCGACTAGATTTCAAAGACACCCTCAGTTCATCATTCGAGTCCATTGACCCGGCCTTTGTTGTTGCCACCCTCCACAAAATGGGATTTAAACTGTAGTTAGCATGAAGCTGAGAAATGTATCCAGTGGACATGTGCACTTGTTCAATTTCTGCTTATATATGAAGACTTGTGTTGAATTCTTGGTACTTTTCTCCAATCTCCACTCTCACAGTAAACTGACATCATACCTGGCTAATACATCTGGCCATAAAATACTGTTTCTCTGTACTGTTTGTCACTCTGAGGTTTTTTTTTTTCTATTGGATATTTTATTTATTTACATTTCAAATGTTATCTCCTATCCCATCCCCCCTCCTCCTGCTTCTATGAGGATGGGCCCCCACACACCCACCCACTCTCTCCCCCTCTCCCTTGCATTCCCCTACACTGTAGCATCAAGCCTTCACGGGACAAAGGGCCCCTTCTCCTTGTCTGGACAAGGCCATCATCTGCTATAAATGCAGATAGAGCCATGGGTCCCTCCATGCTTAATCCTTGGTTGGTGGTTTAGACCCTGGGAGCTCTGGTTGGTTGATGTTGTTCTTCCTCTGGGGTTGCAAACCTCTTCAGCTCCTTCAGTCCTTTCTCTAACTCCTCCACTGGGGACCATGTGATAGTTCAATGACTGACTTTGAGCATCCTCTTCTGTATATGTCAGGTTCTGGCAGAGCCTCTCAGGAGACAGCTATATCAGGCTCCTGTCAGCATGCACTTCTTGGCATCCACAACAGTGTCTGTATTTGGTGACTGTATATGGGATGGATCCCCAAGTGGGACAGTCTCGGGATGGCCTTTCCTTCATTCTCTGCTCCACACTTTGTCTCCATATTTTTTTTATAGGCAGGCATAGCCTTCTTGCTTCCAGGTTTCACCATCTAATTTATTCTGTTTAATTAAATAGAAAATTATGAAGGAACAATATCAATTATTTTATACATGATTTTTCCTTGCATATAAACTATGAAATTCTTTGTTATTTGTGCCAATAAACTTGAATTGCTAAATTAAAACAATGCTATAATGTCGAGGCTAACTTAGAATTTGCTAGAGATTACTTTGTAGAGAACCATGACGGTATAATAAGTATGTGAATATATATACTTATTAGCTGGATCTCTAACTTATATTCAGGAAAGTAGCCTAAAAGGCCCTATGCATTAAAAAAGAAAGATACTTAAGGTCTAATTCATAGGTTATAATATGATAACTTTAAAGCTGTGATCATTCTCACATTCCAAAATAATACATAACTGTTTGGTTGACCAATCATATTTAAATTAAATAGATATACTTTACCACAGGATCATTTCTGGTAAGTTCAAAGCTGAGTCATATCTAATTCACACAGGATTTCATTATTATCTCTGAATTGACCCACATAATCACAACTATGCTTTGTTAAGATGTCATACGGCTGTGTTAAGGGGTTGTAATTCTTCTCATGTTTTCAAATTGTCTTTTGACGCACTTGTTTGTTGTTATGCCAAACAGATATTTACATTTATAATTTTACTTGAACATGATTCTTTTTCTATTTATTCCAGTATTACTCAGCTCACTTGTACTGACTAATGCTTTGACCAAATAATCTAATTATGTAATTTTCATTTTCTATGTATAGAAAAAGTGTAGTGGAATTCAATTTGTTATATTGCATGCAGTTGTGAACCTATAAGTATTTTGTAGAAAATAAACCAAGAAAATTTCTTAATGTGATCCTCTCTTTAAACACTGAGAAATTTTGTTCTGAACTCATTTTCATTAAGACCTTTTTTTACACTGTCCAGGACTGAGGAACTCAAGGCTCCTCAGAGAGAGTATGCTAGAAAGAGGATGAAGCAAACACTCAGTCCAACATTTAAAACCAGAAACACAAGATGAGACTGGAGGACTATTCAAGAACAGCAGCATTCTAAGATTGAATGAGAAGAAAGAGACAGAAGGAGAAATATTATGCCTGTAATATAGGACTCATACATGTACATGTGTATATCCTATATGTATCAATACTTCGATCACTACTTAGTCCTGGGACAGACACAGCATAGTTGTTTGTATTGTGACACCCAAGGAATAGAGTCTCATGTTGTCCTTGGAAGCCAGATTGAAGCCATTTGGACTTGGACAGAGAGTACCAAGACAGACCAAATATTAGTCTAAAGTGAAGGATAGGGGTTCTAGACGGGTGCCTATATGGACCCTACTTCTTCCTGATGCTGTCAGGGAGTCACAGACAAAAGAGCTCTCACAACCTGTTTTTAGAATAAAATTTGTGAAAACTTAATGGTTGTTGTCTATGAGCAATGCAGTGGTTGTAGATGTATACTAGTGAGAAGTATAAAACAAATCCTGGCAGAATTCCCACAAGTAATCAAAGCATCTTTAAGGCCGTGTTTGCCTTTAAAATAAAACAGATTTTTGTAACTTAATGTTCCAAAAAGTAATTAGTTGAAATGTTTCATTTATTTATTTATTTATTTATTTATTTAACACTCCATATTTTATTCCACCTCCCCAACCCCCCATCCACCCTCCTACTGCTCCACATCCCATACCTCCTCCCCACCCACTGTTTCCATGTGGATGTCCCCATCCCCCATGCCACCTGACCTCTAAACTCCCTGGGGCCTCCAGTCTCTTGAAGCTTAGATGCATCATCTCTGAATGAACATAGACCCCACAGTCCTCTACTGTATGTGTGTTAAGAGACTCTTATCAGCTGGTGTATGCTGCCTGTTTGGTGGTCCAGTATTTGAGAGATCTCAGGTGTCTAGATTAATTGAGACTGCTGGTCCTCCAGCAGAGTCATCCTTCTCCTCAGCTTCTCTCAGCCTTCCCTAGTTCAACAACGGGTCAGCTGCTTTTGTCCATTGGTTGGTTGCAACTATCTGCCTCTGACTCTTTCAACTGCTTGTTGGGTCTTCCAGGGTTTGGTCATGCTAGGTCCCTTTTTGTGAGCACTCAATAGCCTCAGTAATAGTGTCAGGCCTTGGGACCTCCCTTTGAGCTGGATCCCACTTTGGGCCTGTTGCTGGACCTTCTTTTCCTCAGGGTCCTCTCCATTTCCATCCCTGTAATTCTTTCAGACAGGAACAAGTATGGGTCAAAGTTATGACTGTGGGATGCCCCCCCACCTCCCTCATTTGATGTCCTGTCTTCCTGCTGGAGGTGGGCTCTATAAGTTCCCTCCCCCTATTGTTGGGCATTTCATCTAAGGTCCCTCCCTTTGAATTCTGAGAGTCTCTCACCTCCTAGGTCCCTGGTATATTCTGGAGGGTCCCCCCAACCTCCTACCTCTGGAGGTTGCCTGTTTCCATTCTTTCTGCTGGCCCTCAAGGCTTCAGTCTTTTCCCTCACCCAATATCAGATCAGGTTCCCCTCTCCTCCCCCCCTCTTCCCTATACACTTTCCCTCCCAGGTCCCTCACTCCCTTCCCACTTGTGACTGCTTTCTTCTCTCCTTCAAGTGAGACTGAGGCATCCTCACTTGAGCACTACAGCTTGTTGACCTTTTTGAGTTCTGTGGACTGTATCTTGTGTATTCTGTACTTTTTTTGGCTAATATCCACTTATTAATGAGTACATGCCATGCATGTCCTTTTGGGTCTGAGTACCTCACTCAGGATGATATTTTCTAGTTCCATCCATTTGTCTGCAAAACTCAAGATGTCCTTATTTTTAATAGCTGAGTAGTATTCCATTTATTTAAATGAACCACATTTTCTGTCTCTATTCTTCTGTTGAGGGTTGTTTCCAGCTCCTGGCTATCACAAACAAGGCTGTTATGAACATAGTGGAACATGTGCCCCTGTGGCATGGTGGGGCATCTTTTGGATATATTCCCAAGAGTGGTATAGCTGGGTCTTCAGGTAGATTTATTTCCAATTTTCTGAGGAACCTCCAGATTGATTTCCAGAGTGGTTGTACCAGTTTGCTATCCCACCAACAATGGAGGAGTGTTCCTCTTTCTCCATATCCTCTCCAACAATTGTTGTCACCTGAGATTTTGATCTTAGCCATTCTGATTGGTGTAAGGTGGAATCTCAGGGTCATTTTGATTTACATTTCTCTGATCGCTAATGACTTTGAACATTTCTCTAGGTGCTTCTCAGCCATTTGAGATTTCTCAGGTATGAAATCTTGGTTTAGTTCTATACCCCATTTTTAAATTGGGTTGTTTGGTCTTTTGGTGATTAACTTCTTGAGTTCTTTACATATTTTGGATCTTAGCCCCTACTGGACATGGGGTTAGTGAAGACTTTTTCCCAATCTGTAGGTTGCCAACTTGTCTTATTGACTATGTCCTTACAGAATATTTCACCCTAAAACAAAAGAATACACCTTCTTCTCATGGTACCTTCTCCAAAATTGATCATATAATTGGCCAGAAAACAGGCCTCAACCGATACAAGAAGATTGAATTAATACCATGCATTCTATCAGATCACTATAGCCTAAGACTGGTCTTTAAAAATAGCAAAAGCTACAGAAAGCCCAAATACAAGTGGAAACTGAACAACTCTTTACTCACTGATAACTTGGTCAGGGAAGAAATAAAAAAAGAAATTAAAGACTTACTGGAATTTAATGAAAATCTTGACACATCATACTCAAACTGATGGGACACAATAAAATCAGTGCTAAGAGGAAAGCTCATAGCACTAAGGGCCCTGGTAAAGAAACTGGAGAGATCTTATGCTAACAACTCACCAGCATACCTGAGAGCTTTAGAACAAAAGGGAGCAAACTTGACCAAGAAGAGTAGAATGCAGGAAACGGTCAAACTCAGGACCCAAATCAACCAAATAGAAACAAAGAATACAAAACAAAGAATCAGCAAAAACCAGAAGCTGGTTCTTAGAGAGAATCAACAAGATAGATAAACCCCTAGGCAAACTAAGTAAAGGGAGAGAGGCAGTATCCAAATTCACAAAGTCAGAAATGAAAATGGAAGCATGACAACAGATAGGGAGGAATTCAAAAAGTCATCAGATCCTACTATAAAAGCCTTTACTCAACAAAACTGGAAAATTAAATGAAATGAATGGTTTTCTAGACAGATGCCACATACCAAAGTTAAATCATGAGCAGGTAAACTATCTAAACAGGCCCATATCACACAAGGAAATAGAAGAAATCATTTTTAAAAAAAGAAAAAGAAAAGCCCAAGGCCTGAGGGATTTAATGCAGAATTCTACTAAACCTTCAAAGAAGATCTGACACCAATTTTTCTCAAACTATTACATAAAATAGAAAGAGAAGGAACACTACTTAACTTGTTCTATGAAGCCACAATTACTCTGATATCTAAACCACACAAGGAGCCAACCAAAAAAGGGAACTTCAGACCAATCTCACTTATGAATATCGATGTAAAAATAATAAAATTCTTGCAAACCAAATCCAAGAACACATCAAAACCATCATTCACTGCGATCAAGTAGGCTTCATCCCTGGGATGCAAGATTGACTTAGTATATGAAAGCACATTAACATGATCCACTATATAAACAAACTCAAAGAAAAAGTTTTCTTGATCATCTCCTTAGTTGCAGAAAAAGCATTTGACAAAATACAACACCCCTTCATGTTAAAGGTATTGGAGAGATCAGGAATTCAAGGCCCATACCTAAACATAATAAAAACAATATACAGCAAACCAACAGACAATATCAAATTACATGGAGACATAGTTGAAGCAATCTCACTGAAATTGGGGACACAACAAGGATGCCCATTCTCCCCATATCTATTCAAAATAGTACTTGAAGTTCTAAATAGAATAATAAGACAACAAAAGAGATCAAGGGGATACAAATTGGCAAAGAAGAAGTAAAGGTGTCACTACTTGCAGATGATATGATAGTATACATAAGTGACCCCAAAAATTCTACCAGAGATCTTCTCCAGCTGGTAAACAAATTCAGCAAAGTGGCCAGATATAAAATTAACTCCTTTATTTTATAGGAAGTAGGCTTCCTTTATACAAATGATAAACAGGCTGAGAAAGAAATTAGAGAAATAACTCCCTTCAAAATAGTCACAAATAAACTATCTTGGGGTAACTCTAACCAAACAAGTGAAAGACCTATATGACAATAACTTCAAGTCTTTCAAGAAAGAAATCGAAGAACATCTCAGAAAATGGAGAATCCTCCCATGCTCATGGATTGGCAGAATTAACATAGTGAAAATGATTATCGTACCAAAGGCAATCTATAGATTTGATGCAATCTCCATCAAAATCCCAACACAATTCTTCAAAGACATAGAAAGAACAATTCTGAAATACATCTAGAAAGGCAAAAAACTCAGAATAGCGAAAACCATTCTTTTTTTTTCTTTTTTTTAACTTTTATTGCATTATGATGAGAAAAGTTACATGAATTCAATTTGTCTGAATTTGTTAACATTTAAAAACATATTTTAAGTAAATAGAATTAAATCACATTCTTGTTTCCCTTTTGTTCTCCAACTCCTCCCAGAGACTCCCTCTTCAATATCTACAATATCTTTTTTTTGTCATATTCCTTAAAATTTATAAAATATTATAACAATAAAAATGAGTATTATAAAAATTGTTTGATATAAAACAACAATCAATTTAACAGTCTTATGTAGATGCTTGTCTACAGCAATACTGAAAATACATACATTTTTCTCAATATAAATTTTAAATAACTCCAAACATATTAACTATATATTTCAAAATAATATATCACTACTAGTATTTTCTTAAATGAACATAAATATATAAAATCTTTTGATTGTTTGTTTTGTATATAGTAGAGTTTGAAATCTTGGCTCTTATTGTGGTATAAGCCCAAAATAAGAACAATTTTTAGAAATTGGATCCCATTGTAATAAGGCTGTACTTCAATGACCCTCAAATCACCAAAGGATTTTACCTCCATCATAGCTAAGCTGAGAGTTGGCATTTCTCTGCGCCAAGGAATGAATTGTAGGCACGATTTTTGGATACAGACTTCCTGTTATGGTCAAATCTATTTGACTTGACTGAATGACTTTATTCTCAGGCCACAGAGAACAGGTTATATTCATTTAAGAAATGGTGTGTGTATTAAGATAGTCTATCTATAAAGTCATTCACCAACTGTTTCAATGAACAATGGTTCTGCTTGGGGGGTGGCACAGACATTAGGTGTGAGTAAGTATCTGGTTCATTGGCTGTGATAACTTGGAAAAGCATTCATCTCAGAGAATGAGTAACTTATAAAGTCCTCTTCTTCAAACTTGATACAAAGCTACAAATGTCAAGCAAAACATTCAGTCTCACTCTTTGTTTTCTCTTTCCTACAAGCCACCTCCCAAGTTAATTGTTTATGTCTCCCTTGGGTATATAAATACTTTTGAAAGATATAAGCTGTTCTGAAAACCATAGAATAGTGTAAAAACATGGAATAAACAATACTACTAATAGAGAGGCTGAGATAGGAGAAGCAAGATTTCAAGACCCTTATGTTGTACACAGCAAGACATTGTCACAAACAAGCTGAAAGTATATATAGATTGTACAATATTGGACCTATTTCTCCAATTACCAAATTAGAGAGACCATTTGGATGATAATCAACAAGTTTCTAGTTCCTCATATTTTTGGATTTCAATTGATTAGGATATGTTGGTAATATCAATTTTCATATTAAGATCTAAAGAAAAGGTAATTGTCACTTCTTGTTGTTTTTGTTGTAAGAGGTGAATTTAGGTTTGTGTGGATTTGTTGAAAGATTACTTTCTTGCTTCTTCTAGGGTGTAGTTTTGCTCCTTATGTTGACCTTTTCCATCTATTATCCTTTGTAGGGCTGGATTTGTGGAAAGATATTGTGTAAATTTTGTTTTGTCATGGAATATCTTGTTTTCTCCATCTATGGTAATTCAGAGTTTTGCTGGGTATAGTAGCCTGGGCTGGCATTTGTGTTCTTGTAGGGTCAGTATGACATCTGCCCAGGATCTTCGAGCTTTCATAGTTTCTGGTGAGAAGTCTGCTGTAATTCTGATAGGCCTGCCTTTATATGTTACTTGCCTTTTTTCCCTTACTGCTTTTAAAATTCTTTTTTTTGTTTAGTGCATTTGGTGTTTTGATTATTATGTGGTGGGAGGAATTTCTTTTCTGGTCCAGTCTATTTGGAGTTCTGTAGGCTTCTTGTATGTCCATGGGCATCTCTTTCTTTAGGTTAGGGAAGTTTTCTTCTATGATTTTGTTAAACATATTCACTGGCCCATTACATTGGGAGTCTTTACTCTCTTCTATACCTATTATCCTTAGGTTTGGTCTCCTCATTGCGTCTTGGATTTCCTGGATGTTTTAGGTTAGGAGCTCTTTGCTTTTTGCATTTTCTTTGACTATTGTGTCAATGTTTTCTATGGTGTCTTCTGCCCCTGAGATTCTCTCTTCTATCTCTTGTATTCTGTTGGTGATGCTTGCATCTATGACTCTTAATTTCTTTCCTAGGTTTTGTATGTCCAGGGTTGTCTCTCTTTCTGATTTCTTTATTGTTTCTATTTCCATTTTTAGATTCTGGATGTTTTTGCTCATTTCCTTCACCTGTTTTATTGTGTTTTCCTGTAGTTCTTTAAGGGATTTTTGTATTTCCTCTTTAAGAGCTTCTAGCTCTTTACCTGTGTTCTCCTGTATTTCTTTGAGGGTGCTATTTATGTCTTTCTTAAGGTACTGTATCATCATCATGATAAGTGACTTTAGATCTGACTCTTGTGTTTCTGGTGTGATGGTGTGTGCAGGACTTGCTATGGTGGGAGAATTGGGTTCTGATGATGCCAAGTAACCTTGTGTTGTTTATTTTTTTATGCTTTCCCCTGACATCTGGTTATCTCCCACCATCTGGTTATCTCTAGTGCTACCTGCCCTTGCTAAATCTGACTGGAGTCAGTCCTTCCTGTGATCCTGGTTGTATCAGAACTCCTCAGAGTCAGGCTGTCTCTGTGATCCTGTGATTCTGGGATCCTGTGACCCTGAGCTTGTTAGAGCACCTGGGAATGCAACAGCTTCCTCTGGGTGTTGTGGGACTGGCTGTGGATCCTGGGCCCAAGGTCTGCTCATGATACCATCCCAGAGAGACTGGAAGGAACCCAAGCCCCTCTGCTGGTAGAGTTCCTGTGTTCCTGGTCCTGCTGGTCCCAGTTACTCCTGGTGTTGGGTCCTCCTCACCTCTGATCCTGGAGTGTGTCAGAGCACCTGGGAGTGGAACTTCCGCTGGGTGTTGTGGGACTGGCTGCAGAGCTTGTGCTCAAGGTCTGCTCAGGACACCAGCCCAGAGAGACCGGAAGTCGAGAAAAACATTCTTAACAATAAAAGAACAGCTAGGAGAATCACCATCCCTGAGCTCAAGCTTTACTACAGAGCAATAGTGATAAAAACTGCATGGTGTTGGTACAGAGTCAGACACGTTGATCAATGGATTGGAATTGAAGACCCAGAAATAAAACCACACACTTGTGGTCACTTGATCTTCGACAAAGACGCCAAAAATATACAATGGAAAAAAGAAACCATCTTCAATTAATGGCGCTGTTCTAACTGGTTGTATGTAGAACAATGAAAATAGACCCATATTTGTCACCTGGTACAAAGCGGTCACCTCAAGTCCAAGTGGATCAAGGATCTCAACATAAAACCACATACACTAAATCTAATAGAAGAGAAAATGGGAAAGAGCCTTGAAATCATTGGCACAAGGGGAAATTTTCTAAATAGAACTCCAATGGTTCATGCTCTAAGATCAAGAATTGATAAATGGGACCTCATGAAACTGGAAAGCTTCCATAAGGAAATGTTTCTTTTCAAATTTAACTTTTTTCCTGTTTGTTTGTTTTTTCTGCCACTCGTTGTCATTCTAAGTCCAACTGGTCTATGTCCACTGCCCATAAAGTCACCAAGGGAGGATGCACCCTTTAAAGTGCCCATTACCAGAACTCCAAGCTCCACACCAAGAGACCTAATACCTCCAATTTTATAGTAACATGTTTAATCTGAGTAACATCCAAAAGAGAAAAAATGACATCCTCTTCAATTGTTTGACATTTTGTCAGTTGGCTTTCCTGTCTCTGAACATCTATCTATTCCCAAAGTTAAAAATTATAAGAAAATGTGTGTGTGTGTGTGTGTGTGTGTGTGTGTGTGTGTGTGTGTGTTGTTTAGTCCTACACCTTTCTGAACCTATTCATCTATAAAGCCTTCCCAGAGATGAAAATATTATTTTTCCAAAACTCTTTATTTAAATTCCTCATGTCCTTTGTAAAACAAAAATCATATGTATAGTGGATATCATCTATGGTTAATGAATTAAAGAGTCTATTATAAAGGTAGTAAGGAGTACAATTCACAGCTCCTCAAAGGGAATCAAGCATGCAAATGTATGAGACTATAGGGGCCATTTTTCTTTGAACCACCACAGTATCCAAGGACAATCTTGTTGTTTAATATCAGGTATATATTCTGGGAAATACACTATAGGTAATTAATTTCTTCTTTGTGTAGACATGAACTTGTAATTACACAACCTAAGATGGTAATAATGTCACAAGGTAGTGGAATCTTATGGGACTATCATTCCATATATGGTCAGTACTTATGAAATGTATAACTGTGTTTCAGAATTGAAGAAGTAAAACTAATATCTGGATTCTAAAAGAGAGACAACACTTTTCCTATCAGTGCTTTTATTGTTACAAAAGTTTTCAGGTAATATAAACATTAGAAGCATTGGCTCATAATGACCAGCATCACTGTTATCAGCTTAATCCTTAAAAGGAAATGCTTAGCCCTTGGCCTTCCTTCCCCCACCTTGTCACTGTGCCCCAGGTGCCAACCTGAGCAGACACCCCTAGCTTAACCTGCCAGAATAGCAGATAGGCTGCTCTCAGAACCTCTTCACTCACTATTCCCCCAGACCCAATTCTCAGGATCATCACTAGCTCTGCAACAGAACATTAGGAGCAGCCTCCCCTGCCCCTCCCCTGCTTATTCACTTTACATCCTGCTCACTGCCCTGCTTCTGATCACCTCCTCCAACAATCCTTCCCCCATTCCCCTCCACTTCTCCGAGTGGGTGCCTCCCCTGGTTTCCCCCACCCTGGTACTTCATGTCTCTGATGATAGATGCATCCTTTCCCACTGAGGCCAGACAAAACAGCCCAGCTAGAAGAACATATCCCACAGACAGGCAACAGCTTTTGGGATAGTCCCCGCTCCAGTTGTTCATGATCCACAATGAAGACCAAGCTGTACATGTGATACATATGTGTGGGGAAGCCTAGGTAGAGTCTATATATGTTCTTTGGTTGGTGGTTCAGTCTCTGAGAGCCTCAAATGTCCAGGTTAGTGATTCTGTTGATTTTCCTGTGTAGTTCCTATACCCTTCGGGGCTCACAATCCTTCCTCCTATTCTTTCATAACAGTCCCCAAGCTTCATCCACTGTTTAGCTGTAAGTATCTGTGTACCTGCCTGAGTCAGCTGCTGGGTGGATCCTCTACAAGAATGCAAGAACAGTGGATTGAGCAGAAATTTGGCAAATGACCGACCAATAACTAACCCAACTTGAGACGACCCATCCCATGGTCAAGCACCAATCCCTGACACTATTAATGATGCTGTTATGCTTGCAGACATGAGTCTAGCATGGTTGTATGCTATTTTTAATAGGGTTACTTGCTTTATTAATGTGAAGGTTTTTGAGTTCTTTATATATTTTAGATATAAGTCCTTGGTCAGATGTAGCATTGGTGAACATCTTTTTCCCATTATATAAACTGTCATTTGTCTTATTGATGGTGTCCTTACCCTTGAAAAGACTTTTCAGTTTCAGAAAGCCAATTTATAAATTGTTGATCTTGGCCCTGTGAAAGTTCTATGCCCCAGTGTAGGGGGATGATGCCAGGGCCAGGAAGTGGGAGAGGATGGGGTGGTGAGCAGGGGTGGGGAAAGGGAACAGGGATTGTTTTAGTTTGGGGGGGGG
>JADRCD010160309.1:0-16688 GCA_019843815.1 Montemys delectorum | reverse complement strand
ACCTCAGGCAAAGCATTCAGTCTCACTCTTTGTTGTTCTCTTACAAGTAACCTCCCTAGTTAATAATCTATGTTTCTTTTGGGTATATAAATACTTTTAAAACATATAAGCTATTCTGAAAACCATAATGTAGTATAAAGACATGAAATAAATAATACTACTAATAGAGAGGCTGAGATAGGAGAACCAAGATTTCAAGACCCTTATGTTGTACACAGCAAGACACTGTCACAAACAAGCTGAAAGTGTATATAGATTGTACAATGTTGGACCTGTTTCTCCAATTACCAAATTAGAGAGACCATTGGATGGCAATCAACAAATTTCTAATTCCTCATATTATTGGATTTCAATCAATTAGGATATGTTGGTAGTATTAATTTTCATAGTAATATATTAAGAAAAAGTAATTATCACTTCCTGTTGTTTTTGTTGTAAGAAGTGGAATTAGGTTTGTGTGGATTTGTTGAAAGATTACCTTCTTGCTTCTTCTGGGGTGTAGTTTTGCTCCTTATGTTGATGTTTTCCATCTATCATCCTTTGTAGGGCTGGATTTGTGGAAAGATATTGTGTAAATTTTGTTTTGTCATAGAATATCTTGTTTTCTCCATCTATGGTAATTGAGAGTTTTGCTGGATATAGTAGCTTGGGCTGGCATTTGTGTTCTTGTAGGGTCTGTATGACATCTGCCCAGGATCTTCTAGCTTTCATAGTCTCTGTTAAGAAGTCTGGTATAATTCTGATAGGCTTGCCTTTATATGTTACTTGACCTTTTTCCCTTACTGCTTTTAAAATTCTTTCTTTGTTTTGTGCATTTTGTGTTTTTATTATTATGTGTCTGGAGGAATTTCTTTTCTGGTCCAGTCTATTTGGGGTTCTGTAGGCTTCTTGTATGTTCATGGGCATCTCTTTCTTTAGGTTAGGGAAGTTTTCTTCTACAATTTTGTTAAAGATATTTACTGGCCCATTACATTGGGAGTCTTCACTCTCTTCTATACCTATTATCCTTAGGTTTGGTCTTCTCATTGCATCCTGGATTTCCTGGATGTTTTGGGTTAGGAGCTTTTTGTTTTTTGCATTTTCTTTAACTGTTGTGTCAATGTTTTCTATGGTGTCTTCTGCCCCTGAGATTCTCTCTTCTATCTCTTGTATTCTGTTGGTGATGTTTGCATCTATGATTCCTGATTTCTTTCCTAGGTTTTGTATGACCAGGGTTGTCTCTCTTTCTGTTTTCTTTATCGATTCTATTTCCATTTTTAGATTCTGGATGGTTTTGCTCATTTCCTTCACTTGTTTGATTGTGTTTTCCTGAAGATCTTTAAGGGATTTTTGTGTTTCCTCTTGAAGGACTTCTAGCTGTTTACCTGTGTTCTCTTGTATTTCTTTGAGGGTGCTATTTATGTCTTTCTTAAAGTCCTGTATCATCACCATGAGAAGTGATTTTATATCTGAATCTTGCTTTTCTGGTGTAATGGTGTGTCCAGGACTTGCTATGGTGGGAGAATTAGGTTCTGATGATGCCAAGTGACCTTGGTTTGTGTTGTTTATTTTCTTATGCTTGCCCCCTGCCATCTGGATATCTCTAGTGCTACCTGCCCTTGCTAAATCTGACTGGAGCCTGTCCTTCCTGTGATCCTGGTTGTGTCAGAACTCCTCAGAGTCAAGCTGTGTCTGCGATCCTGTGATTCTGGGATCCTGTGATCTTGGGCTTGTTAGGTCACCTGGGAGTGGAGCTTCCTCTGGGTGCTGTTGGACTGGCTGTGGAGCTTGCGCCCAAGGTCTACTCTGGACACCAGCCCAGACAGACTGGAAGGAACCCGAGTCACTGGGCTAGTGGAGTTCTTGTGTGCCTGGTCCCACTGGTCCTAGTTACTCCCAGTGTTAGGACAGATGTTAATTCCTCCTCATCTCTGATCCTTGGTGGGTGTGTCAGAGCACCTGGGAGTGGAGTTTCCTCTGGGTGTTGTGGGACTGGCTGCAGAGCTTGAGTCCAAAGTCTGCTCTGGACACCAGCCCAGACAGACCAGTTCTTTTTTCTCTTTTAACCATGTATCTGTGCATCTCTTCATCTATCCATCCATTATGGATCCATCTATGTATCCATCCTCCATCATTTATCCAGCCTTCCATTATTCATCCATTCATCCACCCATCCATCATTCACTCATTTATCATCCATTCATCAATCATCCATCCATCAACCATCTATGCTTCATCCAGTGAATGGAACATGGATACTTTTTTCTTAGTAGTATCTAGAACATACATCTTCTTATTTAGTATCAACTTCTTCAAGTCATGCTTATATTCAAAAGCTTTAATCAACTCTGTCTCACTTGCTGTTTGTGTGCATTTTTATTTAACCAATGATGATTTCTGACAGAATAAGTCATGGGAATATGGTGTAAATTCAAGGCTGTAGATTCAAAAATCCTGAGACCACAGTTAATACACAGTAGCTTTGTAAAATCTGAGACAGGATAAAAAGACACATTTCTATGGTAATACCTCTCCTCCTCCATTTCACAAATACCTTCCACAAAGACTAAAAATTTATACATTGTTCATTGCTTATATTTCCATGCTATTTAACTCTTTACTTCTTTTTAAAATTCACAAAAGTACAATGTTTTCCTTCTTACCCCTTGACAGTTCATGCCAGACAAGAGTAGCAAGTGTGAATCATGTCAGACCAGAGTAGTGAGTCTGAAAGACTTTTTTTTCCTTGTTTTAGACAATTTTTAAAATTATATGTGTGTGTGTGTGTGTATGTATGTGTGTGTGCGTGTGTATGTACATATATATATTAGCTATGCTTTTGTTTGTTTTTCAAATGAAGAATAGGGGTAAACATAAACTCTACAGAATATTTAAATTTAAAAGTTCAGTGCAGTAGCTAAATATAGATTTATCTCCTTTACTTTAAACAGCAGAATATGGTTCTCCTTTGTGTACACGTTTGCATGTTTGTGTATACATAGGCATATTCATAATTTACTCAAGCATTTCTCTTCAAACAGACATTGGATGCAATTTTGCTGTTGTTATTCTATTCAGTATAAAAGTTAAATAATGCTAAGTCCCTGTGATCTTATTTTAAAAATATACCACTTTTCTCTTAGGGAACATTTCTACTAACTTCTACTCATTATTTAGAAACATTAAGGTATTTTATATTGTTACTATTGTGAAGGGTGTTGTTTCCTCAATTTCTTTCTCAGCCAGTTTATCCTTTGTGTAGAGGAAGGCTACTGATATGTTTGAGTTAATTTTATATTCTGCCACTTTGCTGAAGTTGTTTATCAGGCTTTGGAGTTCTCTGGTGGAATTTTTGAGGTCATGTAAGTATTATGTTATTTGTAAATAGTGATATTTTGACTTCTTCCTTTCCAATTTATATCCCTTTGATCTCCTTTTGTTATCTAATTGTTCTGGCTAGGACTTAAGTACTATATTGAATAGGTAGGGAGAGAGTGGGCAGCCTTGTCTAGTCCCTGATTTTAGTGGGCTTGCTTCAAGTTTTTCTCCATTTAGTTTGATGTTGGCTACTGGTTTGCTGTATTTTGTTTTTACTATGTTTAGGTATGGGCCTTGAATTTCTGATCTTTCCAGAACTTTTATCATGAAGGAGTGTTGGATTTTGTCAAATGCTTTCTCAACATCTAATGAAATGATCATATTTTTTCCCCTTTGAGTTTGTTTATATAGTGGATTATGTTGATGGATTTCCTTATATTGAACCATCCCTGCATCCTTGGGATGTAACCTACTTAATCATAATGGATGATCATTTTGATGTGTTCTTAGTTAGGTTTGTGAGAATTTTATTGAGTATTTTTGCATCGATATTCATAACGGAAATTGGTCTGAAGTTCTCTTTTTTGGTTGGGTCTTTGTATGGTTTAGGTATCAGAGTAATTGTAGCTTCACAGAATGAATTGGGTAGAATACCTTCTGTTTGTATTTTGTGGAATAGTTTGAGGAGTATTGGTATTAGATCTTCTTTGAAGATCTGATAGAACAACATTAACACCCTTGAACATGAAAAACTATGTTTGAGTGATGAATTATTATATATTCATATATATTATATGTCATATATATTTATACAAATAAATTATATGTATAAACTTTACATATCAAGTTGGGCTGTTGAGTAAAATAGAAATAAATATGCTTATTTAAGACAAATTGTCTAAATTTAATTCCAAATCATCTGACATCAGATGTCTGAGTTTTAGTCAGACTTCGAGTACATGCTTCATTAAATTTTATCTTATTCAGGGTTTTGTTTTTGGGCTTGGGTTTGGGTTTTCCCATGTGCTGCTGGAGAGTCCCGTGTGTCCTGTAAACTTTATTGATCCTTGGAGGTGAGGATAACCCTGTTCCCTCACTGAAACGTGATTTCAGCAAGTCAAACAAATGCCTGCTTCTCCTACATTTGTAGGTAAACAGTCTGCCTTTAATGATCAAAACCAGACCAACCAGAACAAATTCCCTCAGACTAAGTAATGAGCCTGGAAGAATAATAGATTTTTTAAAATAACTGACATGATCTGTACCTGGGTTCTCACATAGACACAGCTTGGCCTTCTGTAAAGCCTTTAAAAACTACAAAATCCAATACCTGAGTAATACAGACGTAGAGGCTCACAGCCATCCATTGAACTGAGTACATGGTCACCAATGAAGGAGCTAGAGAAAGGACCTATGGAGCTGAAAGGCTTGCAGCCCCTTAGGACAAACAACAATATGAACTAACTAGTACCCTCAGAACTCCCAGGGACTCAACCACCAACCAAGGACTATACATGGTGGGACTGATTGTTCTGGCAGCATGTATGTAGTAGAGGATTGCAAATTCGATCATCAATAGAAAGAGAGGACCTCGGCCCAGTGAAGGTTCTGTGCCCCAGTGTAGGGGAATGCCAGGGCCAATAAGTGGGAGAGGGTGGGGTGGCAGGCATGGGGAGGGGGGAGGCAGCAGGGGTTTGTTCTTGCTGTTTTTGTTTGTTTGTTAGTTTGTTTTTTGAAGGGGAAACTGGGAAAGGAGAAATTTACATGTAAATAAAGAAAATACCTAATTAAAAAAAAAAAACTACAAAATCCTAAACTTTGTCCTGGAGATGGTTCAGAATACAAAAACTTTTCTTTTCTAAAAGTTACTGTTTTGTCTTCTTTAATTAGCTTAAGTCCTGTCATGATCTCCTGCTGGAGCCATAACTCAGGATATTTTCAAAGAATTTTTAATGTAGTTGCAATTAAAGAACAAATGCAAAACATTGGGATTCAGTTTTTATGACCTCTTGAATTATCACTTCTGTTTGCTGAAAACTAATTCAAAATAAACATAGTCATGTACTGAATGGACCTTCACTGGTGCCTACTAAATAGCAGGCAGTTTTATGTGACTTCAAACTCTTATAACAAACTCAATGATGTTTTTGACATAATTATCAATATTTTGTGCACCAGAAAACTACCAAATCAGTTCACTTTCACAAAATTCAGTCCTTATGGTCTAGCTGAGCAGTGATGTCAGTTGAGACTCTTTCTGCTACAATTACAAGAAGTACTACAGCTACCACAAGCATCCCCCAGAGCGATGTGATGCTCCAAATGCACTCCAAGTCTGAGTTTTGACTTGGGAAAAGGCCAAGTCAGAGGCTCCTGGTGTGTGGGCAGCTTCAATAGGTGACTTCAGTACCCAAGTTCCTTCTATTTGTGTGCTTTTGTTAGCCACTGAGACTCATTCCAACTAGAAGGAGAATGCAGAAGGACAGGTACACAGACATACAGACACACAGACACAAACACACAATCATACAAACACTCATATACATAAACATGCACACACAGAGAAGTACACACTCATATACTCACACATGTACACTCATATACACAAATATGGGCACACACAGACTCACACACCTCCATATGCATATATACACACACAGACATTCAGACTCTCACACTCATACTGACACACATACTCATATATGCAAACATGTACACACATGTACACACAGACTCACACCACCCCTACATGGATACATAATCAAATAGACATGGACACTCATACCCCTGCACACATATGCACACACAAGGAGACATGCATGCTCACACTCCCCACACACATACTCATAAGAGGCCTTATTTGAATAAATGGGAAGTGTCATAATTACCAACCTTTATTTCTTGAGGATTGTTTAGCTCTATATCCAAGACAGAAGAGAAAGCATGTCTTTTAAATTTTTAATAGTTACTTAATTTATTTTGACTCTGAATATCTTCCTATATGTATGTAAATGTACCATGTGATAGTTTAAGAGACGACTCGCGTTAAACACCACACACCAGGTCCAGACAATACAACGTGAAGAAGGTTTAATTGGGGAAGAGTGGGGGAAGGTCTCGCGCAAAGAGAGAAAGGGGAGAACAAAAGGGGAGGAGACAGGAGGGTTTCTCCTTTATATCTGCGTGATGACGTATGTACTGCCTAGGTGAAATTGGGTAGCCCTAGGGGTTCTTGGGAATGGGGTGGGGGGCATTGCCATGGTAATAGATCTGTGGTCCTGCCTATTTACAGGTGCAGGCACTCGGTGATGCTAACACCATGTGCATGCTGGGTGCCCAAGGAGGTCAGAAGAGGACATTAGTTGCCCTGCTACCGGAGTACCAGGCAGTTGTGACTATCTGTGGCATCACATAGCCATGTAGATGTTTGACTGAACCCTGGGTCTCTGCAAAAGCAGCAAGTACTCCTAAGTGCTGAGCTGTCTCTTTAGTCCTGAGATAGCAAATCTGGGTAAAGAACCCACAAGTCACTGCTATAACTTTGTTTGAGTCCACCGAGCAGTGTCAACAGACTGTATGAAGAGACTGAGAGACAGAGCAGCAAATAGAGCCATGCCTTCCAGAAACTCAGAATTTATCTTGACAAAGAAGAAGTTAACTTATAAACAAAACAGGACAAGCTGGTGGGACTAGGAGCCACACATGTGCTATAGGAATTCAGAGAAGGACATAGTAATTGTGGGTAGAATAGGAGAGAACTTCAGCTGGACCCGTAAGGAAAGGAACTTCGATGCTGAGAGAAAAATCAAAAATCTGTAGAGAGGCAGCTGCTTGGACCTGAGTTCTCTCTTTCAGCTGTTACTTCATTTTGCTGGAGGGAAGGGTCTTACCTCATGGTATATATGCCATTCTGGGATCAGCCAGTATGGTTTGCCGCCAGAGAGGAAGGACACTGTTGGTTTCACCACTTAAACTTTGCTTAACATAAACATGGAAGCTATCATCCATTCTTCCAGATGATCCTGGCCTTAAGATATGTTAGTATTTAATATCCTTACAGCAGGCAAAACAGATTAGGAGCTGGGACTGACCAAAATTAGGAGTGGGGAGGGAATTTTATTCATATTTTTGCTTAATAATTTGTTTTAATAACCTAGACTAGGATTTCATTCTCTCTCTTTGGTTTGGGTCATGATTGCATCTGCAACAGAGCCGTGTGATCTTGGTGTGGAAAGACTTTTCCCTCGACTGTGTGGGCCCAGTATGTCCAATTCTGTGGTAGCACCTGTCTACCTCTTTGCTTTATTTATCTTGGGAAGTGAAAAAGCTACCAAGACCCCTAACTGTACAAATAGCAGCAGCGTTTTCTTTTGCTTGCTTGCTTGCTTTGCTCGCTTTGTTTGCTTATCACCAGCCACTCAGAAAGCACACATTTGTAAGCAAATGACCGGAAGAAATTTATAAAGCTTCTAAGGATGTTCACTGCTCCAAGTGAGCATTACTGTTCTTTATTCTACCACAGACCAAGAAAGCCTAGGGAAGGGTCCATAGAGATGGCTCAGTGGTTAGGAACACTGAAGGCTCTTCCAGAGGACCTGGGTTCAATTCCCAACCCCAGCCTAGTGGCTCACAACAGTCTGTAACTCTAGTTCCAAGGGTCCCACTACCCTCACACAGATATATATGCAGACAAAATATCAATGTATGTAAAATAAAAAAGAAAGCCCAGCACAAACATACTATTAAGCTGGGATAGGGGTAGGGAGTGAGGAGAAGCAGAAAGACTGGGCAAAGAGTGAATGAAACCAAGTAGTGTGGAACTTCTCTTTGGCCTACATGCGAACCTGCATCACAGTGGTGAGGGGATCATGCCAGTTGGTGAGGTCTACGCTTGTGCCTTTCATTTGGTCATTTTCCTGTTCCAGGGGTTTCTATGAGAGATGGCCATATGTGGAACAAATGCTCACAAATTGTGTGCACTCTTTTCATAAAATACCCACCATCAAATGAGCAACTTCAAGAAATTCCGTGTACTCCAGCAAGGGCTGACTTGGGGTCAGTATCAATGTTTGAGGTGTATGTATCTAAATAAAACTAACATGTAGGCATGTTAGAAGCCTGCATCGTGTTCATGAGGCAATACAAAAATCCTCTAAATATTTTGTTTGTCTTTCCTATAATAAATGGTTTTCCAAAATGTCTGTCAAATCAACCCCTGCTCCTGTGAGGATAAGCCAATGTGGTTAGCTAGGACTTTGAACATGGAAGGGTTTAGAGAAAGGGAATAAAGTATGTTTAAATATATAGAAAAGTGGTTCTTTGTTATAATAATAATAACCTCTGATAGTGTTTGTTCCTTTGGTATTTGGTTGAACCACTATTACATGTACCACTACTGCATATGAGCCAAGGTAACGAACCTTTTTATGCAGTGCTGTCAGAACAAAAGCTCTAGGGCTTTGTGAGAAGAGCCAGGTAAAACTAGTTGTCTTAGTTAGGGTTTTACCTCTGTGAACAGACACCATGACCAATGCAAGTCTTATAAAGGACAATATTTAACTGGGGCTGGCTTAGAGGTTCAGAAGTTCCGTGCAGTATCATCAAGGTGGGGACATGTCAGCATCCAGGCAGGCATGATGCAGGAGAAGCTGAGAGTTCTACAACTTCATCTGAAGGCTATAGTGGAAGACTCCATTCCAGACAGCTAGAAGTAGGGTCTTAAAGCTCATGCCCACAGTGACACACCTGCTTCAACAAAGCTACACCTCGAAATAGTGCCACTCCCTGGGCCAGGCATATGCACACCACCACACAGGTGAATAGAGAAAAAAAGCTTATGAATAACAACTTGTTATAAGCCCAGTGAAGAGAGAGAATAGGGCCAGCAATGAAGACCAACTGAGAAAGGACTAACTCTTTTTTTTTTAATTAAATATTTTCTTTATTTACATGTAAATTTCTCCTTTCCCAGTTTCCCCTCCAAAAAACAATCAATCAAACAAACAAAAACAACAAGAACAAACCCCTGTTACCTCCCCCCTCCCCATGCCTGCCACCCCACCCTCTCCCACTTATTGGCCCTGGCATTCCCCTACACTGGGGCACAGAACCTTCACAAGGTCCTCTCCTCCTATTGATGATCGAATTTGCAATCCTCTACTATACACATGCTGCCAAAACAATCACAGAGAAGCAGCGAATAAGCTCTCTGCAAGCTGACATCAAGGTGGGTCCTTAGTGCAAGGGAGACAAAATGGAGTTCACCCTCTAAACAGCTAGGAGAAGAAAGCAGCTCTGGAAAGAGATGATATTAAGAATGGCAAACACAGTAATGTGTTTAAACTGAAGCCCCAGGGTTGCAAGGACATCTTTGGGGGAAGGAAGCTAATTGTATATGACTTATAAAGGCTACAGGACCTGATTAATTTACACCCAATCTCAGTGTTGCTGGGGAGTTGTTTTGTATACATGATTCATGTTCATACTTGGTTGACTTGAAGTAATAGCGATTTTGCAATCTCAGAGATTCTGATTCCACAAATAAAAAGACCTTCGGGGCAGAGTGAAAGACATCCCCCCCCCAGAAGTTTAACTATAATCTCTTAGTCACATTGATGTTGAGTCTGAGGTACCATACCCCACCTAGAGATTTTTGACTTGACAGCTCTCACAATCATACGAGTCACTGCCTCATATCTAATTCCTTAGTAACTTACAATGATTTTGTTTGTCTGGCTGAATCTTTACTGATAGACTGTTCTGTATGGTATACATAGAGCTGAGCATTGTTTCTTAAGTATGAGTAGTGTAGATGTCTAGGAAATCCTGGGAAAGGAAACAATCAGGGGTGTATGGGAAGAGAACATGGGATTATGCCTCCTCAGCAGTGGGGCAGAGTACTGTTTCTTTCATGGCGTTTATTACAGTGGCCATTTTATAGCAGCCTACTCGAGGGATGTTAGCTCAGTTGCAAGGAGAGAAGTTCAAGGAGTCCAAGGTCAGAAGGCACTTGAACTTTTAGGTCAGGGACCTAAAAGTTGGTCAGAGAGACTTAGTTGGCAGAATTAAGATGGCCCTAGGTCGTGTATAACTGTAATGGAGTTTTATTTTAAAGCTCATTGAAACCCTTCAAACAGGTTAATAGGCTCTGAAGAATAGGCTAGCATGGACTGTCTAGAAGCTAAATGCATGAGTATATGTAATAGCCTAGGGAAAAGATAATAGCTGAGAGTTGATGTGACATCAGAAGAAATATAGAGAAACTGATGCTTTCAAGACTGGAGATAATGAAGGGATTTATTTCCAGTAAGATGAAGCAAGAAATATTCAGTTAAAGATATCAATTCTACAGTGGGTGTTAAGGAGAACATTTGTGTCAGCAATAGAGAGGCCTCTAGAACTAGAGCTAATTTACTGAATATTGTGACGAGTGGTCTTGTTAGACTTTGGGACTGTAATGCCAGGCATTCTATGTTTGTGGGACAAACATTCTACCTCCTATTTGTATTTCCACTGATTCTTTCCCACACCCAATCTGTTTCCCTAACCCATTTCCTTCTTCCTTGCATGTGAAGAGCTTGTTTCCCCATTGTGATTTCCATGTTGTTGTGAAGGAGTAGACTGTGTGGATCATTGCTATGTTGTTTACGGGATGGGCTATTTAAACACTAAGGTGATTCTTGTATAAATGCGGAGACATTGGCTCAAATCCAGGAAATGTGTTTTGTTTCTTCTAGATAGGATTTGTCTTAATGTAAAATGTCATCTAGAAGAATGTAGGGCTGAGGTTTTAAATATACCATGACTAATTAACAGAAACAATTAGACATGCGTGTTTAAGGGACAGAGGCCAGCTTTACATTTCCAAAGAGACCAGCAGGATAGCTTTTGAAAGGTCTTTGACTACTTTAGCTTATACACAGCAATTATGTTATACATTACATTGTTTCTTAAAAAAACAAAACCAAAAATTTCTGTTGCCATGCTACCTTTAAATACCGAAGAATGTAAACTTATTGGAGATAAAGGGAACCAATTTAAATAAATTAAGATGAGTTTAATTAAATATGAGGTCTCTTTATAAAAAGGCCAGTGACTACAGAGACATACACATGGAGAGAAATTGAACAAAGACAATGAGAAAATGCCCAACTTCAAGTCATAGAAACCCAATCTGTTTAGCCTCCAAAAAAACAAACAAAAAAAAAAATCAAAAAACAAAAACAAAAACAAAAACCCTCATGATACCTTTGTCTTGTACTTCAGCTCTCCAGAATTTTGAGACAGTAAATTTCAAGGATGTGAGCCATCTATATTGTAGTACTTTGCTGGAGAAGGTAGAGAAAGCAAACTGACATATCAACACTAACACTGTATATTGAAAATTCTCAGATATAGGTTTATCAGTCAAATTTTCTTGAGTAAAATAAATGGAGGTTTCATTCTGAAGTGAAATAAATCCCCATATTATCATTTTGCAGGAGTTTTAAATTAATCTGCAGAAATAGCTTACTGTTACAAACATTGTATGCCCTGCTGCCCCTTCCTATTATTAATTATGTTTAATGTGTATGTTGTATGTATGAATCATATCAAATAAATCTTTCTAATTGTTTTATGAAATTTGCTTCTTTTAGTACAAAATTATATAATAGTAAGATCATTTAACGCAACTCTAGATTTTCTGTTTTGTCACACAGTGTAGATTTTGGTAGCAATAGTGAATTGTCTTAAAGTTATCACTCCACAAAACACGATCACGTGGCTTCTCTTTGTTCTTTCTTGAGTTATTACTCCTCAAACCCACATAACCCAGTGTGTGAGTCCATTCTTTGTGTATCCAGACTCCCTTCCTTACTAGTCATGTGATCTTATGAAAACTCTTTACCCTCCTGGTGCCTCAGCCTCCTATAGGATTGTTCTGAGAAGCAAGATAAACAAATGCAAAGTGACTGGAACAATGCCCCATGTACAAACACCCAGTAAATGCTACCTGTCACTGTTGCTGGGGCTGTCTATTATTCTAAGGTATTCGAAGATGCTCATGGATGGTGTAAATAGAAGATGCAGTTACAAATGAGGAAGCTGAAACTACAGAGCTTAAAAACAAGAGAGCAAGGAATTCTGGATCTGACCTTAGCATTTCTGGAGTCGCAACGCCCAATAAGAGAGTAGGATTCCCCTCACAGAAAGCCTTACTGAGGATCAGTACATGTTTTATTTCAAGGAACTTTTTCATATTTTGAGAATGCTGTTCACGAGTACTACATAATTTCCATTCATCATTTTCTCTCCATCTCTTGCCATGCTCCCTAACTCCCTCTCGATACCATAATATCTTCTTTAATTATTCCCCCTCTCTCTGCCTCTCTCTCTCCCTCTTTCTTCCTCTCTCTTTCTCCATCCCTCCCTCTCTCTCCCTCTCTCTTCCTGTCTCTCTCTCTCTCTCTCTCTCTCTCTGTCTGTCACATACACACACACTCACACACACACACACACACACACACCATTGAGTTTATTTAGTGTTATTTTTATGTACATGTGTTCAGGGCCATCTATTTGGGGTTGGATAGCAAATCGTTTTTTTTTTTTTTTTTTTTTTAAAGATTTATTTAGCCAATCTTAAAATCCATACCTGTGCACACTAAAGTTTCAAAATGTTCCTTTTGAATCTTTACAAGACTACTTGAAGTTCAAACATTAACTTGGAGATGACTAACATTGAAGTATCTATACTTTCAGTTTTCTTTATATTATGCTCATCTCTTTCTAAGCTTACTACCAAATGCCACAGAGGAGTGAAGCTCAGCATGTCCTCTCTGCTTTTTCCTTACACTTCTATAATCATTATAGGATTAAATTGGAAGGAAGAGAAATTCTTAAATACAAAAGTACTATCTACTTGTATCCTTAATATATGACTTTTAGGTTGTTAGTCTTCTCCAGAGGCTGTTTCAGCACACATGCGTCCTTCCTCTGTTTATACAGCCATGTAGACACTGACCGAATGTGAGTAGACCTAGCAGCAACTTTGCCTCTTTCAAACCCATGAGGAGCCACACCTACCACGATTTTGATCAGCTGCCAACCCCACTACATTTTCCCAATCTATTCCCTCATGTGGCTCAACCCACACAAGTGCTTTACATCTTCACAGTTTCCCAACTCTTATGCTCCCCGTTTCTATTTCTCTGAGAAAGCAGAAGGAATGTGAAGAAACCACCTATTTCCTCTCCAACTCTTGTCCTGGCTCTTCCCTGTTCTCTTCCTTCTCTGCTGTCCCAAAGAGCTTGAGGCACGCACCTGCCTGCGCCTAGGCAGGCGTCCCTTCACCTCTCACCTACTCCTGAGGACTGCTCCAGCTGCAGTATCTTTTGTGTTTCCCCTGACCAGTCTTCTCTCTACCTGATCATTTTCATCCGTGTAGACTGTGCTCCAACAGCTCACACACTAAAACTAATAGATCTAGACTCCAACAGCTCACACACTAAAACCCACATGGTCTTTTTGCCAAAGAACTGCCAAAGAAATTTAAAAAATAACTCACAGGTTCTCTCAGAGGTGAGATACACATTATGAGATGGGTTTCACGTCCTGTAGTGGAGATGTCCAGATTTATACGTATTTGATGTCATTTACTATATTGCAGTTGTCACGTTCAGTGAGGATTGTCCCAGTTCTTTCTCTTTAGGGAAAGCCTCTTCAATTTGGCTCTTGTGTCTTTTTAACATGATGCTATAACTCCATTTTAGTTTCTTTTTTCTTTTAATTCTTGGAACATTTTCTGTATCTCCTGCCTCTGATATGGAATGAGATTTTCCCTATGAAACCTGGATCCATCATAGGAAATGATATGTTGAGACCACATTGGGCATTGTAATCAATGCTTCACAGCTTCTAGGCTTCTTAAATGGTGTTCTTCCTTTTATTTTAACAAAAAAGGGGCCGAGGGGAATGCCACCTGGATTTATACTGCTGTTTTTAATACAAATGTAAAATCATAAGCTTTTCATTTAGGTTCTTGGACTATTTGTTTCTATCATGTTTTTCTAAACATCTTGACTCTCTATAATATTGATATAACTATTTTCTTTGCTCTAGTGTGGATAAAATGTTTTCAGAATAAAATGTGAATATAACTATCTCTCCTTAAAACTATACTGATGGGTATAATTTAATTGGGTTGTTGTTGCTGCTGCTGCGCCTGCTGCTGCTGCTGCTGTTGTTGTTGTTATTTTGGTTTTTGTTCGTTTGGTTGGTTTTTGTCTCACTTTAGGCCATGTGAATATACCCTCCTGGGAATGCACTGGTGACACTGAGTGAAAGAACTCTATTGAAAATCAATCTAAGTTTTTCTTTTCCCATGATAAGACTTGGCATGTAATGGAGTCTTTATTTAAAGACTCATTTAAAAAGGTTTTCATTTAATTTCTTATTAATGCTATTCTCTTTATTCTTGCTTTATGTCATGATTATAAACATAAACCTTTCAAAACTGAAATTGTCAAATGAAATATCTATAGGAAAGTCCTATTCTGTCTCTTCTCTCTTGTCTTCTATATTTTCATCTAATATGAAGCTCTTTTTCAAATTTTCCTTCTCATCATTATTCTTTTATAAAAAGTGCACAGAAGGCAGGATAGATGCTCTGTGGGGAAGAATACTTGCTGTGTAAGCATGTGGACTCTGGCATGGTGGACATGCTTCATGTGCTACTGTGTCCCCAGCCCTAGTGGGTCACCATGAGAAGGGTAGGAGACAAGAGGATCCTTGAAATTTTCCAGCCTGTCAGCCTAGATGGAAAATATCAAAGTTCAGGTTCAGTGAGAGACCCTGGCTCAAGAGCATAAATAGGAGATTGACAGAGCTGGACAGCCAAAGTCCTCCCCTGGCTTCTGTGGGGTACATGAGTCCTGCACACATGCAAACACACACACACACACACACACACACACACACACACACACACACAGAGAGAGAGAGATACATGCACATACTTACATATACATGACCATTATGGACATTGTAATATTCACATCTTTAAAATTATTTCCTAGTTTTCTTTATCCACGTCATGAACAATTTCTTTCTGAACTTGTTTTAAAATCCCTTAGAAATGTATTATTTTCAATGCTAATTCTTTCCCCTGTTTTTTCCTTAACCTTTTGTATTTCCTAGAGTTAGGTTGAAGGATGAGAAAGTAACTTATGAGATTTTTTTAAGATCTCTATTAAATCCCACAAAATGTTCAAATGTTCAGTAAGTACAAATAATTGTGCACCTTCTATCTTCTCTTTCTCTCTCTCTCGCTCTCTCTCTCTCTCTCTCTCTCTCTCTCTCCCTCTTTCCTGCTCTCTTTCCTATGTTTATCATATGCTTTCTACCCTGTCTTAGTCAGGGTTTTTATTCTTGTACAAACATTATGACCAAGAAGCAAGTTGGGGAGGAAAGGGTTTATTTGGCTTACACTTCTACATGGCTGTTGATCACCAGAGGAAGTCAGGACTGGAACTCAAGCAGGTCAGGAAGCAGGAGCTGATGCAGAGGCCATGGAGGGATGTTCTTTATTGGCTTGCTTTTTTTGGCTTGTTCAGCCTGCTCTCTTATAGAACCCAAGACTTCTAGCCCAGGGATGGCACCACCCCTTTGATCACTAATTGAGAAAATGCCCCACAGCTGGATCTCATGGAGGCATTTCCCCAACTGAAGCTCACTTTTCTGTGATAACTCTAGCCTGTGTCAAGTTGACACACAAAACTAGCCAGTACAATTGACCCCTTGTCAACTTGACACACAAACACATCACTATTAAGCCTCAACCCTTATGTTTTTATTTATCTCCAAGATCTAAAGTTCCACAGTCTTTACATATTAAAAGTTTAATTAATTTAAAATGTCTAATATCTTTTAAAATTTAAAGTCTCTTAACTGTGGGCTCTACTAAAATATATTTTTCCTTCAAGAGGGAAAAATATCAGGGCACAGTCACAATTAAAAGCAAAACCAGTGTCTGGGATCCAACTCACGATCTTTTGGGCTCCTCCAAGGGCTTTGGTCACTTCTCTAGCTCTGCCCTTTGTAGCACACATCTTTATCTTTTGGGCTCCAGATGTCTGTATTCTATTGCTGCTGCTGTCCTTGGTGGTCACTGTATGGTACTGGCATTCTCAAAACACTGCTGTAACTAGGCTTTACCAGTAGCCTCTCATAGACTGTCTTCACGGTGCCAAGCCTCAACTCCTTTGCATGACACCTTCAGTCCTGGGCCATGAATTGCAAACTGAGGCTGCACCTTTACCAATGGCCTTCCATGGCCTCTCACTGTGCCGAGCCTCAGCTGCTCTCTATGACTCCTTTATGCTGTCAAAACCAGTACCACCTGGGTGACTCTT
>JADRCD010160308.1:0-10329 GCA_019843815.1 Montemys delectorum | reverse complement strand
CTCCTCCTCCTCCTCCTCCTCCTCCTCCTCCTCCTCCTCTTCCTATTATTTGGAAGTCTTTGAGATCAAATTGGTAGCATTGCAGGTCTTTTTATATCCCATAATTCTGTATTTTCTTTTCAAACATGCAGAAATTGTTGGATCTGAGACTATATATGCCTATCAACCAACTAGAATCTCAAACTCAAAGGAAATTGTCTGGCAAAAAACATGTGCTTGAACAACATAGGTGTTGGGTCTGCCAAATAAGTTTCCACATAGCAAAGCTTTCTAGAGTCACATACACTCAAGTGGATGATACTGAATCCTACCAACTTCCAATGGAAGCCTCTCCAGAGCCATCCATTGTTCATAATTCTCTTCATGCTTTTCAGTCTTGGTTTTCCTGACTTTGGAAAGTATTTAACACACTGCTATTAAACTTGCTATTGAACTTTCTTTTGGTTACTTACACTGTCTCAGTAGATTCTTCACAACCCCCTTCAGTGAATTTTCTTCTGTTGCTTGCTCTCTAACTATATGTTTGATATAGACCTCTTTTCTGCTTATGTTGCCTAAATGAACTCATGCTACAAGTTTCAATTTTTATCAACTTGTCATACAGTCAGGCAATACTTTTTGGGAACCTTCCGTTATTTCTGGACTGTAGCTTGACACTCTGAGTGTAAATCTATGGCCTAGTGATATCTGCTGAGCTTTAGATGTCCATGTAGAGTTATGGACTAAATACACCCTGTGGCAATCCACAACATGATGGTACTCCAGAGTACCATGATCATGGGTTGCAGGAATAGTCCTCCAGGAGCTGTGAGGCTTTCTATCTCTCTTAATGCATGACTCAAAGTCAAGTTCTCCAAAATTAAAGTGCTCTTACACTCCCCAAATGGACATTGTTCCTCTTGTGCTTTCTAGCTCAGTGAATGAGACTCAGATTTGGCAAGTGGTTGGATCACTGTGAGTCATCATGATCTTCAAGTTAAAAAAAGAAAGAAAAGGACAGAATAGCATCATCTTTAGCAGAATATAAAGAAGATTAAGTGAAATAATAAAGATAAAACACTCATTGAAGTGTCTGGCATATATTGAATATTCAATTACTCCTCATCTATTAATGTCAAGGCCAATAACCTGGTTCTTATCTTTATTTTTCTTAAGATTCAATTTTTTGGCAAATTCAAACAATTAAAAAAAAACCTTTTTTGCATACTCCCAATCGCATTTTTTTTCATTCTCTAGTTGAGTACACCTTATTTCTGTTTTGTCCTATTTAGTAGGCTTCATAATATTAGGTAACCATTGTCTAATTTTCCTACCTTCCTCCTATTAAGAGTTCAAGATCTTATTAATTACTCTGCTGTTCTGCTTGGTACTCAACACAGACTTCTTGCAGCATTCAGTGCAAAAGTCCAAACTATTTATGTTTTGGCACTTGATGACATGACCCCTGCTTAGCATGCACCACCCTGCCCCTTTTACTCTGATCCAGACAAACTCAACTTCGTCCAGTTCCTTTGGCACAGACTATTTCTGCTGCTACTGAAAAGATTCCTTCTCTTTTCTTTAATTTACTCTTGCTCTCCTTTTCAGAGTTTAGCTCACAGGTCATATTAACAAGGAACATCTGTCTGGTCACTGAGACTGAATTTGGAGTGTACCTCTTGTAAATGGCACCTTCTCTACAGAAACTTCTCTTACTTCTATATAGAGTATTGTCTAGATTTCATTAGAGTGACAGTCATAGCCATTGTCAGGGGAGGGGGTACATAATAATGATCTTTATTCCCTTCTGAAATTCTGATGGATGGACTTGAGGATGGTCATTGAAGGCTAGGACTTGCAGACAGAAGTCTGCTGATATGAGATGTTAAGACTCTTCTATAAAGAAGCAAAATTCAAGGCACTGTTTCTCAAGCACTATCAGAAATTTTTGCAGTTTGTGAAGTTTCATATTTCACTTTAATGATAATATAAATACATGTAAGAGCTGGATAACATATAACTGCAACTCAAGAATTTTCTATGAAATATTAGATTCATATTGACTGTTTTAAATGTCTGTAGCTAATGAAAAGATAAAGAAATGAATAACATTATTTAACCTACAGTTATTAATTTAATACAAAGCTTATATTGACTGTATAAGAGCCCAATGAATAAAAATAAGACTTGATATATATATATATATATATATATATATATATATATATATAATTAAATATGCTTGTATATGCATCTTACAAGCATTTTCAATTTCAAACAATGTACACACGTGGGCCTACTATTCCTTTGAATTTTTATCTTCAATTTATGAAACTCTCAGTAGGGCAATACACATCAATTGAGAGCACAATTTCAGTAGAGGTCAGTGTAGCAGTTGTAATACTAGTACCTGTAGAATTAAAACATCAAGCAATATATCCTTGCTTGGCTCCATCCAAGCTGAACAGCAATGGAGAGTCGTCTTTCATTATGTGAGTGTACAAGGAAGACTCCGTCCCTTCTTGTTTTCTTTTGAACTTGGAAAGAATTATGAGCATTTGCTGAATTATTTGAAGGCTTTACATGACAAGGTAGAGAGATGACTCAGCAGGTAAGGAATGCTCTTTTTAAGGACCTGGGTTCCATTTCCAGTACTCACAGGAAGCTCTCAACCATATCTCTGTTTGCTGAGGATCTGACACACTCTTCTGGATTCTACAGGCATTACATGCATGTGGTTTACATGTAAAACAAAAAAAACAATCATAAAAATAATAAATGAAATTATTATATATATATATACATATATATATATATATATATATATATATATATATATATATAATCTGTATGTGGCATGTTACATAGCTGTCAGAAATGAAAAGGAAGGATGGAAATTGAAAGTTAGGAGCAAGGAAGGACAGTAAAAGAAGCATGTGGAGTAAAAAAGGATTGCTGTTGTTTCAGATTTGATTTTGTTTTCTTATGTTTTGTTTTCTTCGGAAATGCTACTGATCAAAC
Source organism: Montemys delectorum (assembly GCA_019843815.1). Lineage (NCBI taxonomy): Eukaryota > Metazoa > Chordata > Mammalia > Rodentia > Muridae > Montemys > Montemys delectorum. The sequence continues at coordinate 7,329 of JADRCD010160308.1, read as the reverse complement.
CCAGGGCCTTCTACATACTAGGCAAGTACTCTAGAATTGAACTATATTCCCAGATTTTGTTTTGTTTTGTTTTGTTTAACTTAATGCCTGGATTCAGGGATAGGGAGGAAGAGCATGCACATCACATTGTGCGCATGGAAGTCGACAACATGGATGCTGGGCATCACCTTCCATCCTGTTTGAGACAGGGTCTTTCAGTCACCACTGCATATGCCAAGCTATTTAAAGATTCTATCACATCTCTCCACAAGAGTACTGGCATTACAGAAGCACGACACCACTGTATCTGGTTTTATGTGTGTTCTGGGGATTCTACCTTGGCTCTCTATGCATTTTTGGCAAGCAGTACTCCAGCTCTGTTAACTACTTTCTTAAGCTAAAGAAAGTTTAGTATGAAATTTATTAGGATTACAGTCATATTTAATCTGGCATTGCCTGCTGAGAATTCTAACACTATGTTTGGCACACAGGAAGACATTGACAATAATGGCCTCCTGTAAAAATGTACAATTGGTGAAGAGATTACTACTTTGGTATTCTGAGTGCCTGGGTACAGAGAATCTCTTCTTTTGTCTAAAGAATGAGAAGTCTGGAAGTCACTAACTTATGCTCTAGCACCTTTCCATTCTTTAGCACCTATAACAATCTAACTCACAGGCCTGTTGATATTATTTCCTCCTCTTACACCTTCTCGGTTATACTCATCTTCTGCATTTCCCATATGTACTCTCTTTTATTTTTTCTTTAACAACTACCATGTAAAACCTTTTCAAAACAGCTAATCCAGTAATGTGGTCTCCATAACTCTCTTAATGATTCCCTTTACATTGAGGATAGAGCTCAGTATGTCCTCTCCCAATTTTTTCCCAACAGTCCTGGCAGCTCAAGAGTCTCTCTTCTGCATATGTTATTCCAATGTTAGAAATCTTCATGAGAACGCAGTTTGTTTACTCTTGTAACTAGTTTCTTCTTATCACCTGGGAGGGTCTTACACACTAATGTGTGTATCTAATGATTTGCTGATGTTGAACACCAGTGAACATATTGGTTTCCCATATATGCAAAGCAGCGTAACAGAAGAAGTGATTTTGGTTCTCATTTGTTTTCTTGCTTGCATTATTTAATTTTATTTAATTTGTTTATTTCACACAGATTCATTTATAATAAATACAAATGGCACTTATCTTGGCTCTTCTCAGTAATACATACTAAGATCTTTTGAATAGGATGAAACTTCTTTTGGATCAGCCAGCAAATTGCTATATAGCTACATTTTATTCTTTATCAAATGAAATGAAAAGACTAAGTAGTCTTTTTCAATTTGCTAGTGATACCATGTTCTATATGTATGCAACAAAATTATAAATGAACAATTGTAGATTTGTACAAGTGTAGTTGCTTGTCTCATCTTATACAAGAGAATGAAAATAATATCCTGTACCTGTTCTATGGGAACAAGCATGCTGAGACAAGGTATTGTAGTAAAAGGATCTAGAAAACTCTTTTCAAGTATAAGTTACTTGTCACAATTTTCTACTGTGTTCTTAATGTCAAATACAGTAATGATTCTCATCTACATGTATTCAGATAAATAGAATAACCAAACAAAAAAATTCATGATTTAAGAACTTAATGCATGTATATATTATATTTTGATCATATTTACATCTTATTTCTTTTTTCTTCAAAAATCATCTTAGACTCCTTTCCACAATATCCTTCTCCAAACTTTTTGATCTCTTATTGTTTATCACATACTGAGTTCACTTAGTGATTTGCATATGGATGTAGGACCATCTACTAGAGCAAAGGCAACCTGTTAGGGAACATGTCTCTCAAGAAAAACATATCTCCCATTCACATCAGTCAACAACTTCCAATAGCTCCTCAGTTAGTGGTTGGGCCTCATGAGTCCCTGTGCAATCCTTGTTGGAATATTGACTGGCTTGATCTTACATAGGTCTTGTGTAGGTAACCACAGCTATGTAATTTCATGACATCAATGCCCCTATAATGTCCAAAATATATCATTTTCACAGCAACCCTGCCAAATCTCTAGCTCTTACAACTTTCCTCCTCTCTTCTTCAATGTTCCCTGAGCCTTTGGGGAGAAGAAGGATACTGTATTGTACTAAGGTATAAGCACTTTACTATCACTTATTCTCTGCTCTTTTATGAATGGTAAGTCTCTATAACAGCCACTTTGCACTACAAAAGAAACTTTGTCAAGAAAGGCTGAGAACATTTATGAGTGTAATGCTAAAAATATAGAAAGCATTTTCAAACTATCACCATTTAAAAAATTAATAGTAGTTAGTGCTTTCCAAGGATCTATGTACTCTTTAGCCATTTGTTTTTGTTTAGATTTACAGTTTATCCACCATAACATTCATATCCTTATTTTACCAATGAATAACTCTTGCTGAGACAGTCATTATTGTGACTCTTGGAGTTGATAGCTGAGTAAGCCTATTGCTGGGTTTTTGTGTTTTTTTATTTTGTTTCTTGCTTTTTTGCTTGTTTTCCTGCTAGCCTCTGACACCATGAAAACCAGCCAGTAGGGCAGAAACTTCCAGATATGCACCAACTTCAATTCATGTCTTATGATTGAAGTGTGTGCCCCGGCCCGCGGGGCGAGTAATTAACCAGGGTCCGAAGGGGACGAAGCCTGAAAGAGATGACGGGCGAGAGAGAGGAACGAGGCCAAGCAAAAACGTTGTCAAAGCCTGACTTTACTTCAGAAGGGCAGGACAATTATACTTGCAGAGCAAGGAAGCGTTAAGAGGAAGTGGAAGTGGGGCGGGGGGTGTACACCTGGCTTCACACCTGGCCGGAGCGGAAGCGTTGACAAAACATTTTATGGTTTTTCCGAGAACACTCCATGGTTCCTCGGAGAATAGACTGTTACTCAGATAAGGTCAAATTCTCAGGGACAACAGGGACACTCTGACCCTGACAAATGTGTGCTGTCTTTAGCATTAGGGCCTTACCATCTAGCTCTGGTAGGTATCCAAGAACAATGGCAATAGCCTGTATTGTTTTGGACATGTCTTACATACTCTTGGACAACACTCAATGGGAGATATTCTACATCTGACACTATATTGTTTATTTGGTAACCAATCTTCTCTGGTAAAATCATGATTCTAATTTGCCAAATCTTAATTCACTCATATAGGTTGTTCAAGTATTCTTTATACACATGCTCCTTAGTCACATACCATGTCTTTATACAGACATCTTACTGCTAGAGTTATCGCTGCAAACTAAGGCTTTGTTAAATGTGTGGACTTTTGCCAAAATCCTTAAATTCTTATTTATAGAGTATATACAATTCAAAGTAATTATAACATTCATTCTTGAAGATTAATTTCATTTTCTCTCCACCCTTACCATTTTCTATAAAATAGTTAATGACCTATCAAGTGACAGTTTAACATACGAGTTCAAAATTACCAAAAACATTTCTCAATTTTTATAAGTTGGATAATCCCTCTATAGAAATGTGATCTCCAATTATTACTTTCTATGTTTTTGGAGATAAAAATACAACTTTCAAAATAGTAACATATGGTCTTTAAATGAAAGTTACTCTGAATATTATATATGAATTTGATTATAATTAAAATATTCTTCTCTTAATACCAAAATAATGAGGAAAATAATTATTTCACTTCTCTTATGACTTAAGAATTTTGTGTAATTTTGCAGTAATGAACCCATTGAGGAAGAAATCAGGAAAATTATCCCATTCACATTAGCTTCAAAAGAAAAATACAGATGAAATAATTTACAATGAAAACTATAAGATATTAAAGAAGGAAAGTGAAGATACTAGATGGAAAGACTTTGAATGCTCATACATTTGTAGACAAAAAAATTTAAAATTATACTACATAGTTGTAAAAACTAAAACAGCATGGTGAGCATGCACAGACACACACACACAGGCACACACACACACACACACACACACACACACACAAACCACAGCCCAAACTAGACATGTACATCAATGGATGAGAAAAGAAGGCTCAGAAATAAACTGATTCAACTCTAGCAATCTTATGCTCACAATAAACAAACAAACAAAAACACACTAAAAATGTACATCAAAAATAGATCTTATAAATGATTCTAATAAAACTGGATATCTAACTTCTTCATTGGGGACCATGTACTCAGTTCAATGGATGGCTGTGAGCCTCTACTTCTGTATTAGTCAGGTAATGTCAGAGCCTCTCAGGAGACAGCTATATCAGGCTAGATTGTCCTTCCTTCAGTCTCTGCTCTGCAGTCTCTGCAGTTAGTCTCTGCAACTCCTTCCGTGGGTATTTTGTTCCCACTTTTAAAAAGGAATGAAATGTCCACATTTTGGTCTTCCTTCTTTTTGAGTTTCTTGTGGTATGTGGGTTTTTCTTCCTGTATTCTGGACTTCTGGGCTTAGGACGAACAACAATATGAACTAACTAGTACCCTCAGAGCTCCCAGGGTCTCATCTACCAGCCAGGGAGTACACATAGTAGGACTGATTGCTTTGGCAGCATGTGTATAGTAGAGGATTGCAAAGTCAATCATCAATGGGTGAAGAGGCCCTTGGCCCTGTGAAGGTTCTGTGCCCCAGTGTAGGGGAATGCCAGGGCCAATAAGTTGGAGAGGGTGGGGTAGCAAGCAGGGAAAGAGGAGAGGCAACAGGGATTTCTTCTTGTTGTTTTATGCTTTGTTTTGTTTTCTTTTTGGAAGTGAAACTGGGAAAGGAGAAATCATATGACATGTAAATAAAGACAATAAAAAAAAAAAAAACAACTGGACTTTCTAAGGCGGAACAAACCAGGAGGCACAGGCCTCAGAAATTGCAGGGGAGTCGTAGGGCTGTAGGACAGGATCCTCTCAGCTTCCGAGTGACAGAGCTGGATCAGCAACCATCTCTGCCCCCTCCCTGCTAGTGAACTTCTATGCTCCAAATGCAAGGGCATCTACATTTATAAAAGAAACTTTACTAAAGCTCAAAGCACACATTACAACACACACAATAGTAGGTGGAGATTTCCACACTCCACTCTCTGCAATGGACAGATCATGGAAACAAAAACTAAACAAGGACACAGTGAGACTAACAGAAGTTATAAAACAGATGGATTTAACAGATATCTATAGAACTTTTTATCCTAAAAAAAAAGGATATACTTTCTTCTCAGCACCTCATGGTACCTTCTCCAAAATTGACCATATAATTGGTCACAAATCAGGCCTCCAGGGATACAAGAAGATTGAAATAATTCCTTGTATCCTATCAGATCACCATGGTCTAAGGCTGCTCCTCAATAACAACATAAACAATGGAATGCCCACATACAGGTGGAAGCTTAACAACACTCTACTCAATGATAACTTGGCCAAGGAAGAAATAAAGAAAGAAATTAAAGACTTTCTAGAGTTTAATGAAAATGAAGCCACAACATACCCAAACTTATGGAACACAATGAAAGCAGGCCTAAGAGGAAAACTCATAGCTTTAAGTGCCTCCAAAAAGAAATTGGAGAGAGCATACACCAGCAATTTGACAGCACAACTGAAAGCGCTAGAACAAAAAGAGACAAATTCACCCAAGAGGAGTCAAAGGCAGGAAATAATCAAACTCAGGGCTGAAATCAACCAAATAGAAACCAAAAGAGCTATACAAAGAATCAACCAAACCAGGAGCTGGTTCTTTGAGAAACTCAACAAAATAGATAAACCCTTAACCAGACTAACTAGAAGACACATAGTTTACTAATTAACAAGATCAGAAATGAAAAAGGAGACATTACAACAGACACTGAGGAAATCCAAAATATCATGAGATTCTACTACAAAAGCCTATACTCAACAAAATTGGAAAACCTGGATGAAATGGACAATTTTCTAGACAGATACCAGGTACCAAAGTTAAATAGGACCAGATCAAAGATCTAAGCAGTTCCATATCTTCTAATGAAATAGGAACAGTCATTAATAGTCTCCCAACCAAAAAAAAAGCCCAGGACCAGAGGGTTTTAGTGGAGAGTTTTATCATACCTTCAAAGAAGACCTAATACCAATACTCCTCAAATTATTCAACAAAATAGAAACTGAAGGTACTTTACCCAATTTGTTCTATGAAGCCACAATTACTTTTATACCTAAACCATACAAAGACCTAACAAAGAAAGAAAATTTCAGACCAATTTCCATTTTGAATATCGATGCAAAAATACTCAACAAAATTCTTGCAAATCGAATCAAAGAACACATCAAAAGGATCATTCACCATGATCAAGTAGGCTTCATCCCAGGGATGCAGGGATGGTTCAATATACAGAAATCCATCAACATAATTCACTACATAAACAAACTCAAAGAAAAAAAAAACATATGATCATCTCACTAGATGCTGAGAAAGCATTTGATAAAATCCAACATCCCTTCATGATAAAAGTGTTGGGAAGATCAGGAATTAAAGGCCCATACTTGAACATAGTAAAAGTAATATACAGAAGACCAGTAGCCAACTTCAAACTAAATGGAGAGAAACTTGAAGCAATCCTACTAAAATCAGGGACTAGACAAGGCTGCCCACTCTCTCCCTACCTATTCAATATTGTACTTGAAGTTCTAGCCAGAGCAATTAGGCAACAAAAGGAGATCAAAGGGATACGGTTTGGAAAGGAAGAAGTCAAATTATCACTATTTGCTGATGATATGATAGTATACTTAAGTGACCCCAAAAATTCCACCAGAGAGCTCCTAAATCTGATAAACAACTTCAGAAAAATAGCTGGATATAAAATTAACTCAAGCAAATCAGAGGCCTTTCTCTACACAAAGGATAAACAGGCAGAGAAAGAAATTAGGGAAACAACACCCTTCACAATAGTTACAAATAATATAAAATACCTCAGTGTAAATCTAACTAAGCAAGTAAAAGATCTGTTTGACAGGAACTTCAAGTCTCTGAAGAAGGAAATTGAAGAAGATCTCAGAAGATGGAAAGATCTCGCATGCTCATGGATTGGCAGGATTAATATAGTAAAAATGACCATCTTACCTAAGGCAATCTACAGATTCAATGCAATCCCCATCAAAATTCCAACTCAATTCTTCACAGACTTAGAAATAACAATTTGCAAATTCATCTGGAGCAACAAAAGACCCAGGATAGCCAAAACTATTCTCAATAATAAAGGAACCTCTGGTGGAATCACAGTCCGGGATCTTAAGCTGTACTACAGAGCAATTGTGATAAAAACTGCATGGTATTGGTACAGTGACAGGCAGGTAGATCAATGGAACAGAATTGAAGACCCAGAA